>BMAO01024788.1:0-217388 GCA_019973975.1 Trichonephila clavata
TTTCAGGTCATAAAATTAATTGAATATATTTTGGCCCATACTATTCAAAAAATAAGAATTTTCAAACAAGAAAAAATGTACAACCAGACATAAATAATTTCCAGTAATTGAGGTGTGTGTGTTTTTTTTAAATTGGCTTAAGTTACTTTGTTTTTTAAAGCTAAAAAGTACCCTTTTTTAAAAATATTTTTTGGAGATAGTAACAGCAAAAATACAATTGTGTTTTTTTTTCAAATTATATTATGTTGATTCTGAAAGCAAAAAAGTCAGTTTGACCAGCTATTATTTCATTGTTTAAAAAAAATTAAGAATTTAAATCTTTTTCATAACTTTAAGTGATTTTTTTATGTTTCATAGGTTACTGTGAAAAAAGTTAGTATGGATTTGAAAATCTGTTTCCTTGTTGATTTGTAATAATTATTTTTCTTGCTAAACTTGGAAAAAACACAAGATTTTTTAAAAATATATCTAGAGATCTCAGACCTGAATCCATACTAACTTTTATAAAACATATATTTGAGAGGATCTACAAAAACTTTCAACACTATCTTGAACAGAAAAAATTAATGAAAAAGCTTCCAAGTTACATAAACTATTTTTTAAAACAAAAATTGGCCTTGAAATCAATTTTTATTATGTAACTATGAGAACAGGATACATAATCAAGCAGAAATAATTTTAGCAATGAAAATTGAAACTATTAAATCCAATAAACAACTCAGTTACAGTAACACATAGCTAATTATGTACGAGATAACAAGACAAATAACAAGTACGAGTTCAAAACACTCAGATTTTTGTCAGATTTTAAAAAATGATTGTATCTCCTACAATAACCGTTTCTTTAAATGATCGATCAACCATTTGAGAAAAATAAGACATTTTAAAAAGTATAATGTATAACTAAAAGAAAGAAATAATCGTAGCTACTGTAGTAAACAAACAGCAGCGTAATCACGTGACATAGTTTTCACGTGATCGTGACGTCACATGAATTTAGTCCATTAAATACTTACAAAATGTTTATGAGAAAATGTTTTTTTAAATATAACTTAGACAAAAATTAAATCCCAGTATTAGTTATTTTAATCCCAAGATATCAGGATTGGAAAAAACACCGGGATCCCCCGGGGCTGAAAACCCTACTAGATATTTTCCAAAAATTCTAATTGCCTCTGTCCAAGTTAGTTGACACCAGACATCCTGGAGAGTGGAAGAAATAACCGTTTTCTGACCCCACTTGCGATGGGGAGAAAGTTACAGAAGAAAATAAGAGAAAACATCAAATATCACGGTTTAACATAGACGCCCATCTCGAACCCTTCAAGATTCAACACGTAAGAAAACTTAAATTAAATACATACAGTACAAAAAAAGTAAATAAGATACATTAAATGTAATACCAAATTCACAATACTTGGAAAAAAAAATTTCAAATTCTAATTCAGACAAAAAAAAATTAAATCCTGGGAATAGTTATTTTAATCCCGGGGCTGCAAACTCTATTCGCTTTCGAGTCCAGTACCATCACGAGACATGACGTCAACACAAGAACCCTATTTCGTGGAATCGCAAGAAGAGCTGATCATCAACATTTATTCTGCTCTTCAGTCGGCGAGTTGGGAATTTTCCACTACAGTGGCATTGAACATGTTAAGGGTCTTCGCTCGCTTCCAAAGAAGAAACATGTGTCATCTACATATTTATCAAATCATTTGCCTGTAAACATAGTCGTACCGATTGTGAAAAGAGTATGCTAAGATCTAGCTCGTATCAGTGTCCCATAAATATATTCTTTTAGTAAGCGTTTCTTAGTAAGACGGTCATCCCAAAATGACTTAAAGGTCCACCGGTCGATCACGATCGACTTAATGCCCATCCCGGGTATAGACTATACCAAACAATGTCAATCAGAGTTCTGTCTCTATTCTAAAGACGTTTATGTATACCAGTGTTTCCCAAACTCAATATGCCAATGAACCCCTTTTGACTCAAAACTTGACAATGACCCCCTAGTCAAATAACTATTTTTAATTCATAATAGAAAAATTACAAATTTAGTTTTGATGCCCTGATTGGTAAATATCGAAGCATTAATAAATATTAAATAAAACATTATGATATATAAACTAGAAATTTTTCAAATGATAACTTTTGCCTTAAAATTAAGAAACCCACTCTTTTCAATGAGATGGATGAACCAGTGAGATAGATATATTTATAACAATTCATAGAATAATACTGCTTTCAGACCAAAACTTCGGAAAATTTGCTACATTCCCTTCACCACATCAGGATCACGCACGAAACAAAACTAAACGCTGGCTTGATGCAGGACTCTTATTTTGCCAGGTTTCAGACATTGCACGCAGCAGCGAGATTCGGTTCCTGTTTAACCAGAAGTAGAAGGGTTAAATCATGATTAACCCGACTTCCACTGTGAAACACTAGTAAATACTTGTATTTTATGTACATTTCTATAATATGTTATTCTAAATTTTAAAACGATGTAAAAAACTGGTAAAACACATTTATTTTAAAGTTCATAAAAATGCAATAGGGTAAGCAATACTTTATTTTATTCCAAACCTTCCACTGACCCCGAAAATTAGCTTCATTTTAACACGAACTCCATACGCAGTCGTTTCTCAGGGGGCCGTAGGAATTACTTTTGGAACCTTTGATGTATACCTTCTTAAAATAAGAGTTCTGTAGTTTCCATGGCTAAATAAACTCAAACTCTTTCTAAGTTAATAGAATACCTTAATAACTAATAATTTGAATCAATGATTTCATCAAATACAGGTCATATTAGCACTTTATGGAAATAATTTTCTAACTTATTTTCTCATTTGAGATAAAACTTTCTAACTTCAGAATAATCGTTTGCTAATATTTCTTTTTTATTGAAATGTAAAAAAAATAAAATATTATTCTGAAAATGGGGCCTAAAATGGATCATTAGTTGGCTTGAAGTTTATTTAAGAAGGAAGGAGTATATGTATACGAATGTGAATGGTACGAATGGTATTGTTCATACGAATATGTTTCCTTATAAGGAAACATATTCGTATGAACAATTTATAAATCGGAGTAAAGTTTTTGGTTGTTGCATGAAAAAAAGTATTCATAATATATTATGTTTGAAAGAAAGAGCTGATAGAAGAGCTGATAAAAAAAAGAAAACATGACCACTAAACCTTATTCTAAGACAGAACGCTGGCAACTATCAAGAAAGTAAAATATCTGATAAATCTGCCGACTTTAAGATTCCCCACATAGAAACTAGAAATATCTTCCAGAAAATGTAAGTAAACTCATTCATAAAGATTTAAAGTTCAAAAAGATGTTTAAACCTAAAGTTCATTTTCCTTTGCCAAAACATATTGCTGAAAGAAAAACAAATTGTAGAAAATTATGTGAAAAACTCCTAGCTGCTGGAGAATGGAAATTTAAGGTAATACTCTTGAGGTATGGGTATATTTAAATGAGTAAAATAAAAGATCAATTTTTATTGCTAAACTGACGGGAATGACCGTACGAAATGGCTTCGTCAGTGTACTGAAAAGTTCCCAAAGAGATTCATGGTAGTTGCAAGATTTTTTGCTATAACAGGCAAATTAAAAATCAAAAAGTCTCAAGTAAAGCCAAAATTAACTCCCTCTACTATCAACAGAATACTTTAGAACCAGTTTTTGAACAAGAAATTCCAGCCTTACATGTAAAGTATATTGATAAATCTGAGCTTCATATGGACAAAGCCTCTAATCACAAGTCGAAGTCAACTGGCACTTATTTAACTAAGAAAGAATCATGGATAAATGACATCCAAGAAGAACTTTGGAAATGGACTGTGGAAAATGGTTGAAAAGGAATGGAGTAATATTGACATGACAGTAGAAAGAAAAAGTTTACTTTCATGGAAAATTTGAACTAGAGCTACTGTCAAGAAACATGGCTATCGGATTGAAGCAAATTGCAACAAAAATACAACATTTATAAGTACAAGTGAATATTCAAAATCATTTCCATAAAGTACGAAAGATATTCTGAATTCTTAGAATTTTTCTATTAATAATAAATTTATAATGTCTTGTTGATGTATGTAGGAAAAGAACGTATTTAGTACATTACATTAATTATTCTAATTATTTGTCAGTGAGGAAACGTAAGAGAAGACAATTTTTAATTTCCTTTATATCATTTGTATCACTTATATTTATCCAAATCATATAATATTCAATTTGAAAAATTAAAACTGTGCTTCAATATGAATTTTTAATTTTGAGTCTCGGTCAAGATGGATGTAGGAGCTGGAATTTCACGGTCCCTATTTAAATCATGCCGAAATGAGGAACATTAAACCATGATATGTTTATCGTACGTCATTCCATGTTACGCAGCCTAAAGGATTTTGTTTCAAATTACGACACTATAAACAATACTCATCGGCTTACATATTTATTCTACATCAAATAAAATATCTGTGTATTATGAATTTATTTAAAAATTACTGAAATTATTATTAACCTCTTTTGTGTCTACCTCTAAAAAGGTATATTTTCATATTTTATTGTAATGTTTTGATAGTACTTAAGAACCATTAATTTAAAACATAAAACAGAGTTCTAATTTAAACCTGGGTATTAATTTTTAGATTATTATGTTTCCATTTTCAAATAAAATACCGTTATTTTTATGAAGACCTTACTGTGTAATTGTCACTGTAATCGAATGTTTAATTTTCACGATTCGGTATGCTCTATAAATATATGTAACGTATTCCATCATATATAATTTTTTTAAAATAAATATACCTGGATTCATGTGTTCTTTTGTTAGAATTTAAGGTATTTTGACTTGGGGATAAGATGAATAATTTTGTTCAAAACATTAGCTCTTTTTTTTAAAATTCCATTGGAGAGTATAATTTTTCGGCTGTACAAAAAATCTATTACCAAGATACAATAAACTATGTAAATTAAAAAAAACAGAGGTGGGTCTTTAATCTACGACAAATTGTCTTTTTTAAATGATTCAAAATGTATCAAGGTATGCCTGATAACGCAAAATATTATTAATGTATCTTCTTAATTTCGTTTTAAACTATACTAATTTTTTTGCATATGCCTTAAGATTTAATTATATTTTAATGCTCTTCTCATTATATTTTAAAGCTATCATTTTTATACACAGCGAGTAACACGTACCCGTAAATTTTTATCACACATTTTGCGTTAAAAGTGAACATATACACCAGAACATATGATACATATGAATATAAAAATATACTAATTTGAATATATAAAGTCAAAAAATCCCCTTACCTTGAAAAAGGACAACAGCTATTAAAAATACCGCAATCATCTTGAATCTGAAGGAATATTTCTTGCTGTAATCCCCAAGAAAATTACTTGGGATGAAACACCTTTTTAACAAATCGCAGTAAAATGTCATTCAAAGTCAAGGCTTTTATATGCTGTCGCAGTAAAAAATATTGGCACATGTCTAATCAGAAGTAATCTCTGAGACTGTGACAGATGTATGTCGTATCAGTTACATAAAAGAGAGATTACTTAAATATATACACACTTACCAGGAAAATACTCCTTTCATTCTTCTTTGCTGTGATTTAACAGAGAAAAAGTAACTGCGGGAATTTGAAATCAAGGAATAATTACTATGATGACATCTGTATCTCTCTCTCATCCCAATAGCTCGCTTACGAATTCTGAAAACTATTTATTTTCTACAAATGATAATGAAAAAATGCGTATATTAAAATATTCAGTTTAGGCTGATTTCTCGTGATGTCATTATACTAAAACATAGTAACTAGTCTAATTTTCACTTAGTGTAAATCATAAAACACGAATGAATGTAATAATATATATTTAAGTACTATTAAAATTATAGGAGTGAATCCATTATTATAATTATGGGTACTCTACAGTGCTTCTCGAATTTCCAGTATTTGCGACACAATTTTCAATCATAATTTGCATTCCCCCATACAATAACAATGTATTGAATGCAATAATAATGTACTTTAACGCTAAGGCTACAAAACGACCTAAATTATACATCGTACAAATCGTCAAGATAATTATTAAAGTTTGTGTATATTACTTCTAAATCATAGATATTTTAAATAAATAATTTTTAAATAATAGATATTTTAAGTAAATTAGTTTTAAATAATAGATATTTTAAATAAATTACTTTTAAATAATATATATTTTAAATAAGTAACTTAAATAATAGATATTTTTAAAAAATTTCTTTTAATGATAATTTAAAAAAAAAAAATCCTTTATTTTCGACTTTTTGTTATGCTTGCGCCCCCCCCATAGGTTGATAACGTCTCCCTAGGTGCATGCTCCACAGTTTGATAATCACTGATATACTATAATTTTCCTACAGCTCAATGAAAGAAATACGAGAATTAAATGCTAAGGAAAAATTCCGGAGTATAACGCGCATCTATACTTTCAAGTTAAATTTTTAGTTTTGATGTATATAAGTCATATCGCCCTCACCCCCCTTTTTTAAGAATAAACATTAAATGTACATATGTAGTGCTCTTACGTTTTTAAGAGGACACGGTACGATTCAATTGACAAAAATCGGTCAAAAATTCAAATATTTTTAACTTAAATTATTCTTTATATACTTTTCTATAACCTGACAAAATTTGAACGCTCTAAACTTAAAAAACACAGAATTATGATAGCTTTTGCTTTCGTTTTTATTCACATCCCTATGGCAAATTAAAACTTTAAACTTACTTATCGCGTAGAAAAATAAAATAACTAGTTTGTATTCATTTAAAATGTTAAGCCTTTTTTTCTATTGTGCCTAATGATTTGAACTTTTTTTTACATATTGCTAATAGTACATGTAAAAAAAAGTTGATACGCATTTTTTAATCCAATCAATACTTATTTTTTTAAAAAAATAATTGTACTCAGAATTTGTACATTTTTAAAGGAATTTTCAATAATGATTCATAAAAAGAAGTATTGTACGAATACCAAACATGTTATCGCAAAACCCATACCAACTTTTATTATACATAGTTTGACGATTTTGTAAATCTAATTTCATGCGTGCATGAATGTTTTTGTAGAGGGAGTAACATTTTAAAATCAATTCACAAATCTTGATTTTGCCTTAATAAATTAAATGGCTAGGTTTTTATGAAATTTTGAGCACACAAAATCTGTTTTACATATTTTACACACATAGAAAGCGACCAAAAAAATTTTGAAAATCCTTAAATTAAATTTTTTTTTGTTTAAATCCTACCATCGCCATTATTCGATGTATGATCCCAGGATTTAGAAAAAAAAAGTGTACTTCCAGAATTACACCTCTTTAGGTATCCAAAGAGTGTTATATCCTTAAAATAAACAATATTTCGATCTATATAGAAGTCTATTTTTCTTTATGCCCATCTCCTTTTATTTTTCTTTTAAAACTACCATTTTCATATCCTACGTATACGTGCACCCGTAAAATTTTGATCTTAATTTTGGTGTTAAAAGTGTGCGTTGCTTGTCGGATTTTACGGAAATTGTCAATTGTCATAGTTTAATAATTGTAGCTTAGAAATGTTATAATGTTTCTTAGTTAAAATTGAAATGTTTCTATTTGTTGAATATTAATAGTTTCAGTGCATTCAAATAAATTTTTTCACTTTGATATCCCAATTAAATTGTTGAACTTCTATACGTATACAGCAAAAAAGTGACTCACTCACTCTGTCCGAAAATATTACACCCACATACTTGGAACTCGGTAAGCATGTTCCTTTTGTTGAGTGGAGATTCGCTATAAATGCATTTTTTGTAGGAAACCATTCCCAAGAGTGGCAAAGAGGAAAAATAGATAAAAATTCTCCTTTCTGAACTAACAGATGTACTAGATATTAGGCAGGCATGTTTCTTTTTTGAATAGAGATCAGATGAAAATGGTTTTGGGGAAATCAACAACAAAGGTGGTTGGAAATAGCATAATGAGGTGTTGATATTTTTAAAAAATCCTGTTTTGAACTATTAGAGCTACAGACTTGAAATTTGCTAAGCATGATTCTTTTGTTGACTACAAAGCCGTTAAGTGAATGTTTTACAGAAATCTACACCATAGGGGTAGGTGAGAGGCTAATAGAGTGTAGAATATAAAAATTCCCGTTTTGTGGTACGATTAGTCATAAAAAATCTATAGCTTAAAATAGTACATAGCCTTACAACATCCTGAAATGCTTAGTGATATGGTCGGTTAATGGATATGTAAGCTAAATAAATTATAGTTTAAAAAAAATAAAAAGCACGCTTTTGTACTGAATCGAACTATAAAGTAAAAAATAATTCTTAATACAAGAATAAAATGATAAACGAGAAAATTAATGTCATTGGGAAAAACGTGGGGTGTTCTATGACTATATCAATTATTATAGTTTCTAACTTCTATTCCGAAATGCTGAGTTAGTGTAAAAATGAAGCACAAAGCACCCTACGCTTTTACCCCAATGACATTGATTTTCTCCTTCATCATTTTATTCTTATATTAAGAATTATTTTTTTTTTTTTTACTTTTTAGTTAGATTTAGTATAAAAGCATGCTTTTTAGTTTTTTTTTAAACTACACTTTATTTTTCATTTTTTACTTCGATCTACAATAAAAGCGTGTTTTCTAGTTTTTTAAACTATCATTTATTCATTGTTGAATTTATCCTTGAATTTGATATTTGGAGCTGGAATTACGTGGCTGCTGGAATTAGTCTTGCTCTTCAATGGATATTAATTAAAGAGTTTGAAGTTATTTATTCTCTCCATTTACGGCGCCTCGGATGAGTCCGGTTTTGTTATATTATATTCCGTCTCTATAGAACAGGTCAAACAATTAAAAGTGTTAAGTAGAAAAAGTTCGACATAAAAAAAAATTTAATGTACCATGTTCTTATAATGGACTAAAAAGTATAAAATTCCTCCTTTTCGTTTTTTCCCCTCACATTTCCATGCATTGTCATCCACATCTGAGCTATAATGCAAATTCCAAGTCTCTAACTCATCGGAAAGTCACACATTTTAAAATCAATTACAAAATTCCACCCGGACAGATATTTAAGAAAGCAAGTTAATAAAATCAGGGTAATATTAAGTGTCAATTATATTATCCCCTTTTAAACGTATTGCTGTAATGTTATTTCGTATCATCACTTCTAAACGTATTGCTTTATTAAAAAAAAATGTTCAGGCGTTAGAACATATATTATGTTTTTTCACATGCACGAGCATTTTTTTTTTTTCATTTTCAGAAAAATGTTTATTTTATGGTTAAAAATTGCTAACACACACCCACCCTCCACTTTCTCACATAAAGAACACTTTTTTTGTTTTATTTGTGTTAACCAGAAGTGTATTTTACACTTGCATATAATTAGCTTTAATTCAAAAACACTCGCTTTTAGGTTTACACCTTATTCTTTTAGTCGCTAAACCTGGAAATGATATATGGAATCATTCGCCGAATCTGAAAATGGTATATGAAATTAGTCGTCAAAATAGGAAATTATATATGCAATAAGCCGCCAAATTTGGAAGTGGTATATGGAATTGTCGCCAAATTAGATTATTGTTATTCCTGACGATCCAGTTAAACACAATGGAGCAAAATTACGAAATTATTGTATTGTCATCGGTTTTTGACAAGTGTGCAAAATTTCGAATTAATCCGATCTTTTAAAGTGGGTAAAAATCGAGTTCAAATATTCAGTTACATATATGAAACTTATAAAAGCGTGTTAATTATATACAAGTGAATTTTATAAAAGCGTGTTAAAAAATTATTCACCTTTCATACAACAGGAAGAACATTTGGTTTTGAATTCCGTCTGCTTAGATTGTATCCCAAATTCCATCATAGTGTATTTACTAAACAATGGAATTTAAAATATAAACACACATAATGCTGAAGATCTCGACAGAAATTTTAAATTGATTATTGTAAAGAGAGTGTATAAATTATTACGCATTTTTTTAGGATAGAAACCTCTCAAATTTTCAATATTTGCAACCCAATATTCAATCATAATCTTCATCGCACCCCCGTCTATAGAATAATAATGTATTGAATTCAATAATGCTATTTGGTGGTAAAGCTACAAAACTACTTTAAACTCTGTAGTGCCACCGGCGTATATAATCGTATCTCTCAAGCGAATCGTTAATAGCCTCGAATGTTTATATACACCGAAGTACGATCTTTTCTGTGCAATGTTATCCATAAAAGTATTCCGTAGACTTTGGATTGCAGTAAAATGACCTTGACAGTTTTTGAGAAGGATTTACTTAGTTATTCCTCTTTATTCTCCCTTCTAAGCATACGCTTACGTAGCATTAAGGAGCGAACCACGCAACTTTTAATCGCCAGTCAAGGGATTAATTATAATCTGTACAAATTATCAGGAAAAGTGTTAATTCCTGTATAACATTTTATATGTGTGTGTGTGTGTGACAAGCCCATTAAGTCACTGGTAATTATTAAACTTGTTCTTAACTTAGTATTGTCAAATTAATTATGAAATATATTGGGCAGTATTGATACAATTATAATTGTATTATATCAATGTAAATTTGTATTTTATTTCTCATTATGTCAGAATGTATTTTGTTTGTTTACTTTTAGTAAGATAATAATTTTTTAAATAATATTTTGCTTTCGATTTTTCGACATGCTCGAAACTCTCTCGTAGAGTTATCACGTACCCTCCTTAGAGGGGCGCGCCCCACAGTTTCAGAAACACTGTTTTAGGAAATTAATTCTTAAATTAATTTTGTGAAGAAGAGTGTAATTAGATTTTTATCTTTTAAATTATTTAAATATAGACGATTGCCATCATAAAACTATAATCATACAGTAAATACAAAATACTTTATTTAACAGCATTTCCAAAACAAATAAATAGATTTCATTCTTACTAGTAGGGAAGAACAGTTTACGATTAAATTTTTTTCCTAATGCAAATTGAAAAAAATATGCATCCATATTATTTCTAATTGTGATAGTTAAAATAAAGCAGGAGTAAGCATAAAATAATATTAAAAATAGCTACATTGATATCCTGGAAGGATTTAAGAGAATCATATATTTTTCGTATGTCAATAAATCAACATAGATGATAAAAATGAAAGCTAAAGCCATGGTGTGTTTAGATGATTACATAAATAACTCAAATATTGATAATTTAACTTACATCAAACTGTCAAATTTTAGAGTATATCTCGAGAAATAGCAATATTTTTTTAACTTCATTATCTATCAAGAATATTTATATTGAATTAAGTCACATGGAATAAATCCGTATTTATAAAATATTACTGCAGTTGGTGCAACTCTTACGCAGCAATTTAATGAGAGTATCACAAAATGAGAGTAGTTTTATTTTTTAATATAAACGAAATTTAACTTAAATTTTAAAGCAAGACCCCAATTCAAGATTTCTCAGAACTAGAAGTAAAAAAAAGACTAATGATAAAATCACTTTTAACTATAAACACAGATTAGATTGCAAATACAGTAGTACTCTGATTTAACGAACTCATATTTAACGAATTTCAAAATTTGCAGAACTTCCCCCCCCCCCGGATTAAACTAAAGAGAAAACCCTTATTAAAAGAATAATGTACCTCTCTTAATTAACAATTTCGTTTTGCAACAAAGTATTTTTTTATTAGTTTGGATTAGAACAAATTGGATTTCTTTTTTAATGATGCATCCTTTTGATGTGTATTATCTTTCCTCTCGGTTGCTGGATATTAGTAAGAGTGATTTCGTGAAAAGGGACGGAAATGTGTAACAGAAAATCGGGGAAGCGCGCACTATTTGATTTGACCAATCAGCGCGCTTCGTGGTGTCTCTCAACTACACTCGCATTGGAGTCCAACTCTAGTAGCCATCAAGCTGCCAGCCTTTTTTATATTGTTAAATTTAGCATTTCAAAAGATTCAAATTCAAAGACTCGTTTTCACACACACATTTTTTGACTCTAAATCCACTTCGCATATACCATCAAGTCTTCATCCAGGGTAAACTTGCGATTCTTATGCTCAATTGTCAAAGTCTCAGGCCTCGTTGTGTATGGAATCTGAGGACACTGATTTCGGTTGTTGTATAGATTTCTCCGAATCAAACGGTTCAAAACAATTAAAGATTTCCTGCATTTTGTACTTTTTACCATATGCCGAAAAGGTGGTTCTGCTCTTTTAAAAAAAACTATCACTCGCTTCCCATGATTTTGAGTGGTGATTTTAACGTTAACTTCAATTTACCAGAATCTGAGCCACTCATAGTTTTTTTGAATAATGAACTCAAGCTTGAAATGAAAACAAATAGAAATGTTTCGACAACTAACAGTGGTATTATTATTGACGTTGTTTTTCAACGGTTATTAAATACTTTGAAATCACAAGTATATGTGTCATATTTTAGTTATAAGTCTATTGTTTCCACTCTTCCCCAAATTGAACAAGAATAATTATTTTTGATAAAAAAAAAATTGCATTACTCCTTGTGTTAATTAAATAAAATTTTCATTAAAGATATAATTATTCGATAGAAAATTATTTCCAATCCTACCTGATTCAGTTTTTTCAGGATTTAAGTCACTATTGCGTATTCACCACGATAACATGCCAGATGTTACACATCATATGCGATTTCTGAAAGACTCGTTTAATTTTTTATATCCTATCGCAGGATTTTTGAATAGGATAGGAAATTCTTTTTTTTTTATTTCATCCAATGCACACAGCAGTATCCCTTGCATTTGAATAAAAAATGTATGATTTCTAATTGTAGAAATTTTTATTGTGGTTGCTTATTAGATTTGCTGGTCAATGAATTAGAAACCCAAGATCAATATTTTTGGACTTTATTTTACGGGTAATTTCTCTGATTAGTTTGACAGGAAAGAAGAGTGCTCTTGGATACCTGCATCCACCATATCCCACATATTTTATATGGAGTTAAGTTCCTGGCTATGTGGTGGCGAGGGAAGATGTTGGAAGTAAGATTGATCTTCAGTGAATTAATTTTGAACACTTCTGGCATGATGTACAGTTGCATTATCAACCATTAAGTATCTTTCGCCAAGTGGTTAAAAATACATCATTGGAGGTTGCATTTGCCAGTATATCTAAGTAACTCATGGCTGTTGGTTTAGCCTGAAGGAACACCAATTCAGCAATTCCATGCCAGCAGAACAAGACTCATATCATAACACTTCTCACAGGTCCTTGCACAGTTCAAGTAAGGCAACATGAATTCATGGCGTCGTGAGGTTCTTACCAAATTCGATGTTTTCAATTAGAGCAAAATTAGATGTAACACGATTCATTCGGCCACTTTACCCGTTTCCAATTCTCAGATGTTCAGTGTCTTCATTCACTATACTACTGTAAACGAATTTTTTATTTCGGGCAGAAATGAGTGGTTTTCTCACATGCATCCGACTGTGCATTCCTATCCTTTGCACTTGTATATGTATGGATTGAGCTGAAATCTGTTAGGATCTGGTTGATGATTTGTGTCAGTTGAAGCACAGTATAAGTCCCAGTTCTGCTGTACAATTCGTCAGAAACAACATCAAGTACTTTCTCGGAAAACTGTGCTCGAACCGCAATTACGTCTTCTAGAGAAATACTGTGAATTCTGATTTCAACTTTCGAAACACTTTGATATGGCTACTGACTGAGTGAATGAATATTGACGTCGCAGTATTTTGCTACTCAGGGCATTTGGTGACGGACCTCGTATTTTTGAACCATGGTCAAGTAACGAGACCCCTGAGTTGGCACAACCCCTCTCCTAACTTCCACACCATAATATGACTGCTATTGAGTATTTAGTGAGATATGCTGTCTTCGAAATCGAGGTTTCCACTGAACGTGGTCCCAACAATAAGCCTTTTTAAAAGGGTGAAAAATGTGTCGTTTTTCCTATTTTACTTCATTCATCGTGAAAGCACTATTACACCATAATTATACTCTCGTTCGAACCACGTATAATCCAAGTCACAAGAAAAAAAATTGTATACTTTATCCTTGCCATATATTTAAATGAAAATCTCAAATGTCTCTAATTCATTGGCCAGTGTGTGTATATTACTTTCAAAGGGACAGTGCAAAATTTTGCATATATTTTTGGATCCCGATATTACGAATAACACCGAATTAAAGAATAACATATTCGATAACGATGGATTTGTTAAATTCGGGTTGGACTGTACATTTTGTAGGAAAAAAACTACAAATGAAAATGTTGCTTATTCCACCTGTCTAACGTAGTCAGATCGAGGCCCACGAAATTCATCATTTCAACGGGCTAGAGATACGTCGGTCATAAACCTAAGCTTTGAGCCCATGAAGGTGACAGCACGATTTTGCTCACAATAGATGGCGACACCATTCGGACCCACAGATTTAACGAGCACGTTTACCGCTTGTACTCGGGGAGTATTTAGTGGCATCGGGCATCGAACCCAGGCCTTCTGGTCTGGCATCCGATGCTCTAACCACTAGGCTACCCACGGCTCCAACAAATGAAAATGTATTATTAGAAATGAATGAAAAAATTGAAATAATAAAAAAAGAGAAAAGCACTTTTATAATACAATGTGCAGACTTTGTGCATACACCATCGAGTGGAATAAACTTAATATCATTTAAACTACAAAACTTTGTTCTTAGAGATATATAATAAATAAATTACTGAAGCAGCATTTTTTAAATGAATTTTATTTCATGCTTGAAAAAATGTTTATTTTTTTTTCAACATTTAGTATTAATATCTCAATTCCTGAAGTACTTCATCAAAAACAGGTCTTCGAATTTCAGGAATTTGCAGAGTAGTGAAGAATCCACTCCTAATTTCCTTGTCAAAGTCGATGCGACTGCAGAAATATTTAGTAAAGGCAACTGAATCCTTCAATTTCTCCATTTCAAAAAAGGTTTTGTAAGCTGTGTAACCGCAAGAGGCTTCTACTTCAGAGATTGAACATGCCAATCCGTAGGCTGATTGCCTGTTATAAAAAAAAGACAAGTTATTAGTTTTATTGCTGATAGTACCTTAATCGCACATTACATATTAAAGTATTTTTCTGTTGTCAAAAGAAATAGGAAATATAAGTACTACCAAAAAGTATCAAACAATGTTTTAATGTTGCTGCTTCAAGTAAGTAATAACTTAGAATATATATTTGAAGTTACCACACACACTTTTTGCTTACCTGTAGAATTAGTATTGGCATCCATTTAACAAACAACGTGTATAAACCTCCATTAATAACATAAGAACGCAATTATCTCAATCGTATTACTTAATTAATTTTAAAAAATCTAAAAAAATGAATTTGTAAAGAAAATATATTTTGCAACTACGTTTTTTTGTCGTAACATATCTTTCACCATAAAATTAGTGTTAAAATGTCTCAATTCAAGACTAATGAGAACTTCAAATGATAGTCCCCAATATGAAACAAGTATTTCAAATTGTGAATATAAATAGTCGTTTGTATAAGCATTTTGAAACACCCGAAAAATATTTCAGGACTATTCATTTAAGAGAAGGGGATATCTTTTTTTAGGATAATGGAGTTACTAAAATAAAAAATAAAAAGTATAAATTAAATGTTTTATTAAATCCTATAATATAGGGCAAACTAATAAAATATGGGCACAAAAATACTTAATTGTAAGCATACTACACTACATCACTTTGTATTTTTGCGTTTCAAAATTTAGAGAATTGTCTTTTTAATGGTATATGAACAAAACTTAACTCTTGTGGCTTTGTGTTTGAAGCAGCTCCGCAACAAATTTTGCAATTGTCCATATTTGAACAATACTTTAGGAAATATGGGCAAGTAGCGTCATAAAGAAGGTATTTTGTACTATCATCTATTCATTTACATTTTCCAAACAGAATTGCATTTTCAACCAAATTATATGCTTCGCAAATCATAAAAAGTAGAATTAAGCCTTTGTTACTGAACAATTTGTATTATACCAAAAATAAATATGTTTTATCTATAAATAAAAATAACTGAATGGTGAAAGACGGAAAAACTATTGAACTAACATAAATTAGTGTGTAAACTTAAAGAAAAACAACAATTAAAATAAGCACCTCTTCTTTTATCATGCTACACTCATTAAAAAAAAAAGGAGTCAACACTTTAAACTCGAAACTCTTCTCATTGAACCAGGACAAACAAGAAGCCTAACATTGCCATCCATTACTGTCCTTATTTTCCTCTTAAGAGTTAGCACCATAAACAGGACAAATGCAGAACACATTGTGTTTTCTTGCACTGCATTTTGCCCTTACATTTTCCCTACGACCTCCATTGGTAACTCTCTTCTTATAAAATTCAGACCTTCTGTAATTGTCAGCTATCTTGTAAAGTTCTTACGTCTTCTACGATTTCCACAGGTTGTCCGAATAGGACTCAGCGCCATGAAAAATGCTGCTGTTGACTGCGTGGATTCAGTAGTGACAATAGATGAGCTTTGTGCTGCTGTAACATGGCCTAAGTTATTATAGGGAAGAAATTTATGGAAGGAAGGGGGAATTCTCAGAAGACGTATAGGACGACAGAATAATCCGGGAGTAGGGTTGAAAAGAATTATTTCATCAAATGAAGTAATGTTTATGAAGTAACGCCCTTATTAACCTTAAATCTTATTATCCATAAATGCTCTAGTAACATTATTCAATAGTTAGTTTTACTAAAGCACTGCGAGAGAAAGAACAAAACTACCCGCTTATGTTAACTTATTCTACACTCAATTAAGAGTACGGCCATTTATAGATTTCATGTAAATTTAATTAATAAATTTTGCGTCTGAATTCTTAAGTAAGGCAACTAAAATATAACAATAATCCTAAGTTGAAGTATCATGTAGTTCTGTTTACATTAGAAATGGTCAATGCCGCAGTGCAAATGCATAAACTCTTTCAAAAACATTAGGTATAATAGAGGTGTTTGCATAAATATGTTCATATTACCTTAATGCCCATGTTTGCTAATTTTGCCATATAGTACAATAAATACAACATCAACAACAAGCAATCAACAATTCCTCCTGCTCATCACTGGTATGAGGCTAAACACCCTGGTGGTTCTCTTTCCCTCCAATTCAGCAGGCAAGAACAAACAGTTCTAACTCGTTTCCAGAGTGGCCACATCTGAACTTTGACTTTTAAGGATGAAAACAAAGTTTTTCCTACTTCTTTTAGATGTTTTGCCTGCCAGGCAGCTCCAGAACACATTCTTGACTGCCCTGGGGATTACAAAACAAGATCTGTATGAGGGCCCTCTAATGGTGTTGGACTGTTTGAGAGTGAGTGAGATCAGGGACATGGTATAGATTGGATAGACATGGAGATGAGCAGCAACAACAACAGAACAAATACTGAATAATTTATTTAGAAAATATCTCAATATTCATCCAATATTTATGATACAATATTAGTGTAAGCATTATGATGATTAATCACCGTATTCCCTGTTAACTGGACCAGCGGTCAAAGGAAGGAAACCAGTTTTTGCCATAAATTCGTTTTACCGTCCCAAGTTCATTTATAAAGTTCTGATAGGACTCAAAACTCGTTTAGATTTAATCGTGTTTCCACAGGAATCATAGTCACAGGGTTTATTTTAAGCAAACAGGTTGCAAAGTTGCAAGTGAATAACCGCAGTTATAAAATAGTGATGTTATACACTTGGAAAATGCCCGTGCAACAACGGGCCAAGCGGAGCGAAAAGAAAACCGTCGATCGAGGTAAAAGATTAGAAGAAATTTCAAAGGAGGGAATTTTAATAGCGTTAATATACAAATCACACACAAATCAGAAAGTGATTACAACGAGAGGAGATGGGGAAAATTTCCATGAGCAAAACGTTATACACACTGCAAAGCCAGTGCAATTATAAAATAAATTTTGTCTTCCCTAATATTAATACTTTAAAAATAAACTATTGTTAATTAAAATAATTAAACTACATTTGTGCATCAAAAATCAGCAAACAAAGAACCAAACTTTTCAGAATCAGTGATACTTACAGACAGGATTGATGAAAATTATCTATCGTTTTATCTTCATAGCCTGTAGATTCTATGTAACGTTCATAAGCATCTGATCCTTTATCTCTGCATTCACTGAAACGGGAATTCACACTCTCGTAGCATTCAGCATTCTGTAAGTAATCTGAGACAAAAGAAAATAAATGATTAGTAATATTCACAGACTTAAAGATCACCCCAGAAAAAAATTCCAAAAAGAATACCCCCATTTTTTTACTATTGGTCACATTGCATATTTAAAAAAGTCATTGACACTTTCATATATATATATATATATATATATATATATATATATATATATATATATATATATATATATATATATATGTGTGTGTGTGTGTGTGTGTGTGTGTGTGTGTGTGTGTAAACTAGTGCTTAAAATTTTAAAAACTGCATATTTTAACGGATTTGATGAAAGATTTGAAAAAATAATAATTCGAACCACAAAAATACGAGAGGAAATGTGTTCCTATGGAAATGTGTTTGAGCTTTCCTATGTATTGAATAAGGAAGCGTATACATGTGTGGGGGCAGAAATCTTTGCGTAACAGGATATATAAGAGCGCGATATACCTCGCCGAGTTTCTTGGGGATTGTCGCAGCAATCGGTTAAATTAAAATTTGTAAAGTAAAATTAACCAACCCTTACCGTTCAGAAGATAGAATGGGGTGGAGAATTGTGGGTAGATTAGAAGCCTGCCAGTCTAAAATCCATATTTGTAGAGAATTCAAATTAACGAGCAGCATTGGAATCAAATCATGTAAACAGTTTTAGGATACAAAATTCGTGTAGAGAAAACCGAGGAAGTGTCGTCCATGATCTACACTGGTGTCCAAAAGTTAAGCACAGTTGATAATTATGTGAATAAAGAAGGAACTGTAAATCAGAATGGCGGGAAACGTGATATGCGAGTGTAAAATGGTTATAAAATAAGGACGCAAATCAAAAGAATGATAATAATTAATTTTATTATCCAAAGTAGCAGTTTGAAAGAAAACTGAGCATAACAAGGATTCACACTTTAATAAAATTGAAAGAAAACATTAAATAAAACACTGATGCTGCAGTTTAATAAGGCGTGTGGTCACCTCTGACATCCAGGCACGCTGCACAGCGATTTACCATACTTGCTATGAGATGATCAATGAGTTGTGGGCTCAAACGGTTCCAAGCTTCTTAGAGAACTCTCTTCAGTTCTTTAAAGGAGCTTGGTGTGTGCGAGAGGGCTGCTATTTGTCTCCCGAGCATATCCCATACATGCTCGATAGGATTTCAATCAGAGGAGTTCGCCGGCCACGACATGCGCTGGGTGTTTTCCGTATCAAGGAAGTCATCAATCAGCATCGCTTGGTGACATGGAGCATCATCATCCATGTGAATATGAATTCAGGACCGACAGCACCATGAAACAAGCAAACATAAGGCTCAAGAACTTCTTATCTATATCCTTGAGCAGTCACAGACCCCGTGTCAAAGAAATGGAGGTCTGTGCGGCCCTCCATCATGATGCCTGCCCATACCATTACTCCCCTTGACGGAAAATGATGTATTTTCGTTATGTTTCTTGGTTTAAAACGTGTTCCACGTTCTCTCCATATCATTACTCCCCGAGAATCATTACTCAGACTAAACCGGGACTCGTCACTGAACATCATATTGGCCCTCTCTCCCACACTCCAATGTTGATATTTCAAACTCCAGTTCAAACGAGCGCGTTTATTCGCAGACGTGAGTAGACTGTAAACTGCTGGTCTTCTGGCATACAGGCCAGCATGATTGAGTTTCCTGTAAACAGTTTGTCTCGAAATTCGTATTCCTGTGGCGACTGTGAGCGCCGAACCCAGTGCTCTGGCAGTACTGCCCCTCTGACGTCACGCACTTATTACCAGATATCGGTCATGGCGAGGGGTTGTGACTCTTGGTCGATCTGATACTGGTTGTCGGGTAACATCTTCTGTTCTTTGAAATCTCTGCCACATTCTTGAGATCACAGACTGGTCCACATTCAGAATTCCAGACACTTCGGGTTTTGATAGTGAGGATTCCAGCATTCCAACGATTTTTTCTTTCGTAAACATGTCAAATTGGCGTCTTTGTGCCATCATTCACCTTGTTTGATGGTTAACATCGTTCCTTCGCACAGCGGTTGCACGAAACTTGTCTGAGCTGCCTATGCTGCATGAATCGGTTTCTCCGCGTTCCGACATGCACCGGTATTTCGCGCAGGACGTAGTCGACTGAATTTTTTTTTATAAACCCAATGTTTTTTCTTCACCCAATTAATTTCCGCAAGAAATTTGGAATAATTTTACGAATATTTACTCCAGTTTTTCGCATTTTACTATTTATGCTTAACTTTTGGACACCAGTGTACGACAGCAAGAGAAGATCGCCTTTTGTGCAATGCGTTACAGGCGTGTTACAGATTCTTAGCTTTCTCGTGAGTTGTGTGCGGTCACAGGAATCGAACTTTCAAGGGTGACTGATTCGAGATGAGTGAAACTTCATGAGACTTGGTTGTTTGTAAGATCTATTGTTTGCATCCCTTTTAGTTCTTCAATCAGGAAAGCCTGTTTGAATTTGTGCAGAGGTTATAGAGATTAGACCATGCATCAATAGGCAACCATTGTCTTCACTGAGGAGTCATATTACAGCCTAACCAGTGATACTCGCCGTACTATCATTTAGAGAGAACCAGGGGTTTGTTGACTGGTTTCCAATGACCAAGAAATCGACCACTAAGTAGCAGAGTCTTAATGATTTGGGCTGGCATCAGTTGTATTTGGCCGCGCACACATCCATTTCTTTGAAAGAGGCACCGCGATTCCATTTAGGTATACAGGTGCGTTTTTGGAGCCCTATACTCGCATTTCCAAGGGTGCAGTTGAATCTGATTCAATTTAAACGAAAGACAACGCGAATCCACACAAAGCTCATCTGGCTAACGAATTTCTGCAAATATTCGCCGGATGGATTGATCAGCCTTTCTTCAGACATTAACCTTTTCTTATATACCTGTGACGTTATGGGGATCCCAATAGCAATCCGAAACCACAATCCAAACACCACTCAATGCTTGAAAACAGTTTTGTGATCAAGTGGGACCAATTTCCATATGAACTCATAAATAGGATTACTTCCAATATAAAATAACGGTACGAGACCTGTATTTATATAATAGAAATCCTTAACCCTTATCAACCCAACTTTTTAAAATTTGTTCTGCAACCATTGTTTTCTACCTTCCGAATCTGATAAAGGTTACTCACCATCATCCATGCGTATTATAAATGTTGAATTATTATTTACTTTAACATTATATAATCTCTATGTACATATGAAATTTATTTAAAAACAGTCCTGTAATTCTAGTGATAATCAACAAAATCTAAAGATTCTCTTAGTTTTGTACACCAGTGTATATTACAGAGACACCTCCTAGTCATAAACCGCCGGTTTTACTGGGTATTTCATGACATTGTAAGAATATGCATTATTTTTATTTTATTGTTATCTAATTCCAAGAATTAAGCCTTCGATTAGATTAAAAGTATTCTTACTGTGCACTCGCCTTTTCAATTAAAAAGAAGAGGACTTGAACTTCTAAAGCAGAAATATGCTTATCATTTTCCTCCTTTGCAGCCGACTCGTAGTCGAATTTCAAAAACACTATTGTTAGCGAATATCTACTCGTGTAAAGAAACATGCTTGCTAAATTCCGAGCTTGTTAGTCTAATTGATCAAAAACGCTGGCTTTTGTTGATATACTACTGCAATCCAAATGGATTGCTTTAGTATAAACGATATTAATATTTTGGGAACGATTTAATTTGGCTTGGTATGAAAGTCTGAAGTATCTTATCATTTTTCGTCACTTTAAAGTTGTTCAAAATTACGAGGTTGAAGGCCAATAGCCATTTAAATCTTCAGAGGATGGCATTAGTTTATAAACATTCAACCAGTGGTACAATTTGCTGAATTTCGCCAACATTTATTGATAAATATCTCAACAACTTGTAACGTTATGTATCTACAAATAAAAAATATTTAAATCTGTGGGAAAATATTTATAGAGTGTCAGACAGGTTTTAATTGGCACTGCTCTTATTGATTATGATTTCAGTGGTTTATGGACATGTAAGGGTTGCCCAAATGAAAAACGGACAAGTTGAATAAAAATAATACCTTTATTGGAATTTAAAACAAAGCACCTTGCAAGTTCTAACACAGGTCCCATTGTTTCAACAGTAGATCTATATCTTCGCTGTAGAAAGACTGCGGTTGAGATTCTCGAGGTGGTCCGGCATATTTTCCTTCCCTTCATCATCCGAAAGAAAACCGTAATGCTCTCTTAAGTAGAAAAAAGCGTGGAAGGTTTCAGGGAGACACACAAATCCGGATTGTACAATGGGTGTTCCAACACTTTTCAACGAATGCTTTTGAAGCCCAGATAACGAAAGGTTGTCTGGGCTTCACAAGACACGTTTGGGCCGGCATTGTCATGGAGATATGTTATCGTTTGCCACCCTTCCTGAAAAATTTTACCCCAGTTCTTCGAACTAATTAGTGCTCCCCATAGATTGACACCATTCGCTGATAATCATCCATAGTCAGCTTACCATCCGCAATCAGAGATCATACTACCAAGCATTGCTCCGATATGGACGCATTCCTGAATAACACGACTTTACTTTTGATCTGATTCCTATACCAAAAACAGGTTCCATCATTGCGCGTCGTATGCGGTGTACACCTCCTACCTCCTTTTATATCCATGTTCAGTGGCGCTACTATTACTGCAATCATTTTGGCACAATTTCAGAAGCCCATTTTTGATTTGGGCAGTCCTTATATAATTCGATGAAGATATGCAGGGTGTTGCCAAATTCGACTGATAGAGGGGATAGTAGGCAGCAACGGGATGACAAATCATCATAAAGCATGGTGTCGCAAACCACATTTAGGAGGTGAAAACCGAGGTAATAGTAGCCGTCGGGAGGGTCAAGAGCCAGACGAGGGAAGTGATCAAACGAATACATGGATTTGGAGAGGGTGGTAGGGTTGAAGGAATCTGTAAGTATTCAAACTGAGCAACAATTGTATAAATATCGACTTATCATTAATTTTATTAAAAATATTTTAACGTAAAATTTATCTGAGTAAAACTCAGAGATTTTCTATAGAAATTTGAGAAAATAGCTAACTAGAAAACAAAACCTTTCTGGGAGGTTTGCATTCCCATATCATTAGAAAAATGATGTTTATTTTTCCGACTGAGACCAGCCTGTAAATATATTAATGATATTCAAACAGGACACATTGCCTTGTAATGCAGATACAAGTTTTTTAATTAATTTGACTTTTTCTGCAAATTGATATATTATATAGAAAACATACTACTTACTATAACGAAGTAGAGATTGCTTGTCACAGATCTCTCTCGCAAACTTTACATTTAATGTGTAAACGCTGAATAAGTCTCCTTTTTGATCCTTGCATTCATTTACAAAGTCTTCAAGGCAATTCCCCATTTCAAGTATGTATCTAAAAGTTAGAAAATGAAAGACAATTTTAATAATATTACAATATGAAACACATTTTTAAATAAAAGATTTCCAATTCCATTTTGGTTTTTTACATATTATCCAACTTCTTTGGATTTAGGTATCAATAATTCAATTGAGCTCTTCATATCCAAGGTTTTTATAATTATTAGTGTTTTATATAGGTTTCCTAATAGCTTTTAATATGTCCCTTTTTCAATATTAACTTAAATATTACCACATGCGTCGTTATTTACAAGCTATATTAATAAATATGGATGTTTGTGTATACAGTCGACTCTCGATGATTCAAACCTTCGATAATACGAAATTCTCGATAATTTGAAGTATATGCTCAGTCCCTTGAAAAACTCTTGATAATTCGAACTAAAACAATACGTTTGGGTACACTCTATAATTCGAAATAAAATATGTGGCTGGCCAGACTTCTACACGAAATAATTTGAAGTTATAAAACTGTCGACAATTCGAACATTCACTGTCATGTACAGTCCTGTAGAAAACAGGTTGGAGATTACAAGTTTTGTGTTGTATTGTCTCTGTGTGTCTCATCTGTATCGTAGCCCTTAAATGACTATCAGTCTGCTACCTTTTTTTAGTGTTTTCCGGTTCATCAGCCGAAAATACACTTTTGCTGCTTTCCTTCTTCAAGTGGACAGTAGACCAACCACACCTGTTGTCAGCCATCCATATCTTTCGCTTAACACATGGCGTTGCTATACATGTGTACAGAAAGAATGGTTCACTAATGAGAATATATGCGTAGGATTAAGTATGAATGTATTGAATGTATTCTTTTAATATACAGAACTTTTAACTTCTGTATAATATCTGTATATACTTTTTAAAAATTACTTTAAAATAACTTTATACACATATAAAATTGTTGTTTTTTTTCATAGTTTCAAATTTTAAATGTGTTAGAAAAAAAATCTTTCCGAGTATTTTGAGAGTTTTTTTCTACTCTCTGATAATTTGTGTGTGAACTCTTAATAATTCGAAGTTTTTCATTGGTCTCTCCAAATTCGAATTGTCGAGAGTCAACTGTATATGGCCTCGCGTAACTCCGACACCGTTCAAACGATAACTATAAAAATTGGCATGTATAAGTGTTTTTCTTTTGGGGAAGGTTTTTGTTGTATCCTTTTTTTGTAGCTCCCCACCAAATGGCGCTACAGCATATAAACTTTTTACTGTTCAATCAGTTTCCAAGTTGCCAAAGTGTTAGCCAAAAATGATGCCAACTTGGCTCATCAACACTTTACTATGTTTCCATTGAACTGCAATTATAATGTAATAAACAGCGCGCCTTCAGAATATTACAATTTAACATACTATAAATACAACAGAAAGTAATATTGCCCTATTACACATCCATATATAAATTATTTACACTTTTTAAGCGTTCATTAAACAAAATTTGTAACAATGTGTTACTTCTGCTGAGTAGAAATCAGTTTAGGAAGGAGTTTTCAAAAATCAACTCACTATAGAGTTACGAGACGTTAAACACTCAAGAGCCAAAACATTATGACAACCCTACATTTTGCAATGAACTCGCCTGGATGACGTGGATGGCACATGATCAGGTGAAAGTGGTATTTAACTGCTGCTGGAGAGTCTGAAGAATCATTCTTTTTCACATATTTTGTGTGTGATGGGAAAGGCTGCGGATCTAAGTGACTTCCATAGAGGGCAGATTTCCGAAACTGCACGACTCGTAGTTTGTTCGCGATCTACAGTTGTTAGTACTTATGCAAAGTAGATGAATGACGATGACAACATGGTGTGGGGCATCCACAAGCTATCAAAGAAAAAGTTCGTCGGAGACTGTCTCGCGTGGTAAAGTAAAACCGGAGCTAGACAGTGGCTCAGCTGACAGCCCAATACAATGCAGGACCTTGTAGAATACTATTGGAGCACACTGTTCAGTGGACACTGTCGGATATGGGATACACAGCAAACGTAAAAACTAGTATGCCTTTGATGACCAAGCGTTATCGCCAACTGCGCCTGCGCTGGGCCCGGGAACATCGCGACTGGTCCATGGATGAGTGGAAGAGAGTTGCTTGGTCAGATGAATCACGATTTGTCATTCATCACGCTGATGGCCGTGTCAGGATGCACCATCTTCCAGGCGAACACTTGCTCCCTCAATATACAGTAGGTCATACACAGTTTGGTAGTGGTTGTATTATGCTTTGGGGGACGTTCTCTTGGGCGTCTCTGGGATCCGTGGTTGTGGTAGAGCAGACCATAAATTCTACAGGGTATCTGAACATCATTGCGGACTAGTTGCACCCTTACATGACCTCTGTTTTTCCAGCTGGAAATGGAATGTTCCAACAGGACAATGCCCCGTGTCCCAAGGCTAAAACTGTGTTGGAGTGGTTCCAGGAACATGATGCTGAATTCCAGTTAATGTCCTGGTCACCTAACTCACCGGATCTCTATCCGATAGAACACATTTTGGATGTCATGGGACCGCAGCTCAGAGTTCAAAGACCACCAGTTCGCAATACCTCGGATTGGCGTGACCGTTGCTTAAACATCTGGTACAATCTGTCTCCGGCCATCTGCCAAGGACTTGTGGCATCCATGCCAAGGCGGGTTGAAGGAAGCTGTGTTGCGTGCCAAAGGTGGGCCAATTCGTTTTTGAAAGGTGGTCATAATGTTTTGGCTCTTAAGTGTAAATAAAAAAAGTGTTTTTATCTGCTATTAGACCTTTAGACCTAAAATTGAACAATTTTTTTTTTGCTATTGAGCTGAGATGTGCAAAAAAATGTTTTATTGCTTAACTTACAATTCAGGAAAAATAACTCATTAAAATTTTCTTTATACTTCAATCTGTATTGTTTAATTTTTCACTTCACCCGTGAATGAACGGGTATCCTAGCTAGTAAAATATTTTCAAGTTTAACTGTTACAATACCTATCAAAACGAGCTAATTTACAAAGAAGAAAAATCGCATTCCACTCAAAGTGTCAAGACTACAAAAAATTATATAAACTACTAATGACAATACCACTGCAGAAGAAATGCAAATGTATGAGAACTTAAGTTCAGCAGTTTTATTCTGTTTAGAGTCTTTTACCTATTTTTAAGCCTGCTGTTTGTATGTTTGAACAGGCGAAGGAAAGAAAATAAATAACTCACAGATTCCTAGTCATATTTTTTCAATTTCTGTCTACACAATACCAACGATTTCCCTTCCTTCTGAGTGCAAAAACTCTAAGCGATATTACAAATATTTTTCCTTCTTTGAAGCTTTCTTTTTGCATCAATTTAAAGACACTCTGCACATATCATGCATACAGTCATGCATATAAAGCTCTTAAATACCCACCCCACACACACACACATATATATATATAATTTCATGGGTTTCGTGAAATTGTTCTTGCTTATTACATTTTACGTTGTAATCATGGCATTTTGAAGGAGTCTTGATACTTGTAACTCTTTATTACTTCTGATCAGGACATTCCAACAGTTCACTTAAAATATAATTTATAAAATCACAAAAGCACATAAGCGAAAGCAGGTGGCGACGAGTACATGTTGTTGGCAACCAGTCAAAGAACAAAAAAAAAAAAAAGAGTAAGCACGCAGCGCATATTTATATACTGGCGGGGAAGGTCATGCGACTCCTTTCTAACGGGAGTCGTGATTGGTTGCAAACGCGAGCAAGCAATAAAATTAAGATTAAGATTATCACATTAGTCTCGTGCCAAGGAATTAGAAAATAATTTAAGGGAGTTAGCCTAAAGAGTGCTAGAGGAAGTCATTACATATATATATATACAGGGTGTCCAGCCTTCATGGGACCCAATAGATAATTCCCGAACCGTTCGGTTTAGATATGCACTTCCAATTTGATAAATGTTTTAAAACAGGTAAAGAATGTTTCATGTGCTTTTTGAACCAAAAAACCCATTTAGAAAAAAATTACAAAAACTAATTTTTTATACGGTCCCCAGGTCTTATCACTTATATTTAGGAAAATATGCAGTACACAAAAATAAAGTTAACACAAAAAGTTTCACTTTATTACGATAAAAACTGGCCGAGTTATGCCTACATAAATTTGAAGCATCTGAGTTGCTCAGAAAATGGGGACGTATATAAATTGAGTTTAGAGAACAGTAATTCACTATCTAAAGAAAGAGCAAAAAAAAAAACAAAAAAACATGATAGATAAATTAAAACATCGTAGTAAACATCATAGATTGACAATTTGTATTGCTGTATGGCAAACAATAAAAATTAAATTAAAGTAATATAACTTGTACAGAAAGGATTAAAACACCTTGCTTTAACAAATAGCAACAAAATAATACACGATTTGCCGTTCAAGTTAGAGCATAATGTGGAATGATGCACCAATCTTGAATCAGGGGCTTTTTATTATATCAGAATGACCAAATTAACTTAAATAATGGTGAAGCCACGAGACAGGTACGTCTTTTGCAACTCCCAGTTTTACACAAGCGCTGAACAGCACGGGCAATTGTGCAATAAGATGGATGTCTTCGAGTGGGAAATTTAATTGCATAAAATCTTGCCTCCTCTCTCTTATTTCGATTACACTGCCCATAAAAAAGTACCATTTCGCAGTATTCTTCATTTGTATACGTCTCGTTCACTCGTACTAGAATTCGTAATATTAGAATATGACTGTATGCAATTGATTTTTACGATTGATACGACAACAGATTTTTAAAGTTCTTCATGATCAGCAAAAATGCTGCAAATCAGACTGAAGCAGCAGCATATGAGTCTACTTTTTGGAACTGCTTTTAAAATTTTTTCTTCGTCCAAAATATTTTGTTTTTTTCTACGTTTTACACGTACACAGAATAAATTTTATTTCTTAAGTACTCAATTATTGCATTAATAATGTATGCTTTTAAATTAAAAAACGATTTACTTCAGAGTGACATGCAAGAGCGAAAGTTTCCTAGTAGAGTTCTAACTAATTTCACATTGGAGATGGCCCCTTACTGGCTTCTTGAAAATAGCCGAGAAAATGGATATAATGTATGATTTTCAAAATTCCATTACTCGGCCAGTTTGTATCGTAATAAAATGAAACTTTTTGTGTATACTTTGTTTTTGTGTACTGCATCTTTTCCTAAATGTAAGTGATAGGACCTGGGGACCGTATAAAAAATTAATTTTTGCAATTTTTTTTCTAAATGGGCTTTTTGGTTCAAAAATCAGGTAAAAACATTCTTTACCTGTTTTAAAATAATTTTCAAATTGGAAGTGCATATCTAAACCGAACGTTTCGGGAATTAGCTACTGGGTCACATTAAGGCTGGACACCCTGTATAAGTAATGATTTTAAATTTTAATCACTTTATTAGCCATTGTATTGAACATGGATATCCTGCTAATTTTCTTTACAATTATATTCCTAATAGTTCTCAGTGAAATGGCAATATGTACTAATATTAGCAATATTTTTTAAATTAGTTAATTGAAAAATAGCGTCACATGTTTCATAAATTAATAATACTATATTTTATTTAAATATCATTGTGCATGGTTGAAGAGTCCTCTTTTTCTCTACAAATATTATATCAGTATTTGTGGTTTTTAGATGTATATACATGGCCTTTATGTTATTTTATCACAATTTTCTAATTTTATGCGGTACTACTATACTTCTTTGTATCGCGCGGGAAACATAATTTGTTTACCATCTAGTTTTTTTGCATCGGTAATAACTACACACTAGTAATTACTAGTAGGCTAAAATTTTATGATTATATATTAATAGTATTGTGTTTTTATTTGTAATAGTTAAATTTCTCTTAATATTCCCAGATGGCCCTCCTATGGCCCAGATTATTGGCAAATGCAGATGAAATGTTGGCTAGCCACAAAACTTTGCTTAAACCTGTAATCTTGATTCCTAAGGCGAGGAGTTTGCTATAGTACTACTGTGGGTAACATTATCCTGACTAGATATCTTAGGTTTTATAACTATTTTGTATATATTTACGGATTATGTATATATATATATATATATATATACAGAAACATTATTCCAAAATAAATATTTCCTACCAGAAGTTTTGTAAAATAGGCAATTATAAAAAGAAATATTGATTTTTTCCCCTTTCTAATGGGGCTAATTATCATTGCAGTCCTTTTTAGTGTTGCAACACATAGGTGGATATAAATTACCACAATATAATTTTGAAGCCCAGTTTCCTCCCTTGAGAGTGGCACCTTAGCTCTGACGAATCAAAATTGTACTAGGAATTCAATTTTGCCAACCCCTGGTGGGCATTTTGAGGATCTTTAATATGACACATAATTATACGACAAGAACGTAGTGGCATCTTGAAAATACAGCGCCTTCGACCAGAGTTGAGGCAACAAATTTGGACGGGTAAGCCAAATCAAACACCCAGCCGGCTATTCTTAATATTCTTCCTATAATTTTATAATTTTTGCTTCACATATTTAAAATCCATAATTGTTAGTACAAATAATTTTATATTAATTGCAAATACTTCTGTACAACTTTTACTTTTCAAGCATTAAATATATATTTTGATCATTAGATCTGACAGTAACTTTCATTCTGCAATGATTCACGTATGATCTATGTATATGAAAAGGCAACATACGGTTTTATATCTTTTTGTCAATAATAAGCTTAAATCTTCTATCCATCATATTTCAAAGTATTTAACTCAATATTACGAACAGAAGGGGGGGGGGAGGTTGGTAAACCATAAAACAAGATAAACCCAATTAATTTACAATAATTGTTCTCTTTCACATCAATCTTTATAATACTGTAACATTCATCTCTCTGTTTATGTTTCTAAAATCATAATTAGGGTTTTTTTTAATCTTTTTTATTCAAGTCTTTTCTGTCTTTCAAGATTAGTTTATTTAAGTGCAAGTATGATTTGAGAAATAATAAACACTTGAGTGGAACCCGATTAAATGGAGGGAAAAAAAGCTAATTTTAAACTACGAGGAAAAAATATCCAATGACGGGATTGAAAAATAATTTAAAAATGTAATATTGCCAAGGTTATATTTTCAAAAAAAGGGGGAGGTGGAGGGGATATTTATTTTTGTTTAGATCATTTTAGATTTAAATAATTAATTTTCCACAAAATAAATAAACAAAAGTGATAATTACTGATAAGTAAATACAGTGAATATGTTTAACGCGAAAATGGTTTAGCAGAAATATCGGTTCACACGAAATACTATGAAGGACCTGACAAACAACTATACATTTCCATGTGAATTTGTTTCTCTTAACAAGAACCGATTATTTAACACGAAAAGATTTATCTTTCCTTAAAGGGGTTCACCCATGTGATGGATTCAAAAAATCAAAGAAATTTTTTTCCATAAGTTACTTTCTTAACATGTCTAGAAGTGATTTTTTAAAATTCAAAATCTTTCTAAAGAAGCTTGTGTTAGAAAAGCAGTTGTTCGATGCGCTGAATTGGCAATCGAAGGCCTTGCTTATTGTGTACAGTCGACTTGATACTATTGACCATTCTATGCAAATATGCGTCCACACAAATTTCTGGAGGTTTAAAAGGAAATATCTATAATTATTGAATATTTCGTCGAACTTGTTTTAGTCTTCGTCACCAAGTATCGCCGATGGAGGGTAAGTTAAAATTTTCATTGTTTTAATCGGACTTGAAACTTAAAACGCGTTTCTCTCAAAATTGTGTTTTTCAAACTTTCCTCTATCATATCTCAAGGACGGTTTGACCGAATGACTTTGAAGTGTTGCGTTTTTATGCTATAGGACAGAACCCGGAACCGTTGGGTCCGAAGCCGTGTAACCTCGCCACTACACCAAAATGATCATCATGGTGCGGAGGTTGTTACTGGCTTATATAGTTTATATCACTACACTCTCCCCTAACAGTGAGTTGGTTAGGCGAACGATCAATTAGTTGTTGATGGGAGCAGTCGGTTTTTTTTGTGTGTTGCGTCATTTTTATCTCTGACGATTTTTTTCCCTTGATTGCTCTCTTGCGTCATGTTTATCTGACAAATTTTCTTTTCCTTGGTTGCTCTTTTTTTTTTTGTGCGTATATATATATAGATGGCACCACGACAGATCAGTATTGGTTTCGCTTTTCTTAGTTAAGCTAGGTTCACCAAATGAAGTGGCACGTTTTTATTCTATTGGACAGAACCCGGGACCTTTGGGTCCGAAGCTGAGTAACTTAACCACTACACCAAAATTAACACAATGGTGCGGAGGTTGTTACTGGCTTATATAGATTATATCACTACAACTTCAAATTTATAGGGTAGATTCCACGTATATACGCGCCAAAAGGACTATGATCATTATAAAATTAAAAATATTACAAATTTTTATAACAAAAACATAACAAAAAAGCATGAAATTCGAAACTCTCTTCAGAGGTCCGCCAAAAATCCGATTTTTTATATTTTCAGTTGAGTATAATCCATTCTGTGAATTTAAGCTTATAGATTAAAACACCATTATTTTTTTTTTATTTCGGATAGGCCAATCAGCCGGAATTGTTCAGGAAGTGAGCGTCCATTTTTTCGAAGCGGGTGCGTTCAGAGCGCTATAACTCACGTTATGTAGAATATTTTTGTCTAAACACTTGCATACATACTCTTAAAATACATATAAATAAATGATAAAAAAACTTAAGGTTCTATCTTTTTACTGGTTGTCAACAAAAAAAAATCTCTAAAAATGTTTTAAAAACATCACGCCACATGGGTGAACTCCCTTATTGAAACGTCTGATAAACTTTCTGTATTATTGAAATATCCTTCTGTATCATTGGTAGAATTTGTAGCAGTAGATGATAGATTAGAGACCCAATTATGCAGACAAAGACATTTTGGAGTTAGTTCAATGCTCAAAAAGTATCATTGATGCTGATTCCGACGACGAAAATGAAAGAAATAATGCAGCTCCGGTTCCCATGTCATCCTAAATGAGAAACATCATGAAAAATATGAGCAGTTATTTAGACGTGAATGGTGAAACGAATAACAATATGGACAATTCCAAAAAAGTGGTTGAAAAATTAATGCTGAAAAGACAATGTAAAGAAAAATATCAAATTACTTTTCAAAAACTCAATAAATGTCATTTTTCAAAAAACTTGAAAGTTTTGTGTTAATTTTCATAGGGTTCTTGTGAAAGTTTTTGTTTCATTGATATTTATTTAATACATGCATATTTACATATCTTAGTCAATAATTTGTACTCTAATAAACTTACTTTTGCTGAATTTATTTTTAATATGCTTTAACACAAAATTCTTTCGTCATGAAAAAATATTTCAGTCCCCTTAGTTTCGTGTTAAACGATTTTCACTGTACTCAATAGTGTGTAATGCAATATACATTGGAATATTTCATATCCCATCTATCTCTTACTACATCGTCGAATCAATCGAATCCAACCTATTTTCCGTTGTAGTGTCGTTAACCTCAAGTATTATTTTATTTACAAAATTTTGTAGAAATTTACACCTTAATTATAGCACTGAACACAGTGGTGCAACAGCCCATAAGGGCCAAGGAATACTTTTTTCGACCTTTATCAAAGTCAGAAATGTGCTGGTACGTATTTCTGCTTCTTACATGAGACACACTTTCACCAAGCAACAGCGTTCAAATGCAATTTGCGTGTGAGAAACAGGCTGAACAATTTCCTTATTTAAACCCTTTGTAGGTGTCGCTACCGGCGCCGGCTTTGTCTGAATGCTCTGAATGTGCATATCACAATACCCTTCTTCCTGTCGTTTGAATTTCACGTCTGTAACATGTCGCCTTCTTGGTGTAGCAATTTTAATGACCAGTAGTGTAGATAGTTACAGCATTTTCCTTTTACAAACAACGTTTTTCCAGTAAATTATTGTATTATGTTAAATAACTGTATAAATTAATCTAGTAAAACAGAGCCTTATTTAATTTCTTTTGAGGATCCGTTTACAGATACTCCAATTTGTGTCACTACGACTTAATTCCTTAAGTGAGTCATTTTTTCTATTCAGTTCTTAGAAATTGTACTATTTAAAAAAATTCAATAGTAAGTTCCAATTCCAATGGATATTTCCAATGGAGAAAAATACTTACGGGCATTTTCTGTCAATATCTTCTTCCGTTGGAAAAGCCCTTATGTTCCAAAGTTCTGCAGGATATAAATTATAGCACTGTGTATAACGGTCGTCACCGCAGTTGTCTCCTACAGCTTTTCCTTCATTTCCTAAACAATATTAAATCACTTTAATTAGTTTTATGAATTATAAAAGTTCATACGAAATATATATACTATACCAATTCATGCAGACTATGCCAAAAACCAAATTCGGTCATAAAAGATATATTTTTTTTATCTTACTGAATAGAGTTATCTTTTGGCTTTACAAAAATATACTTTAATCTCACGGGAAAAATTTTGAGCAATGTCAGAGCCCCGACTTCATTCTGAAAACGATTATGCATTCCAGTGTGTCTCAAACTCACCGTTGCTCACAGAAACTTGGCAATGAACTCCCGAGTCAAATAACTCCACTTTATTTCATAATAGTAAAATTAAAAATTTCATTTTAATGTCCCGATTGATAAGTGTTAAAGCAATATATATATATATATATATATATGTATATATATAAATATATATAAAACATTGTGGCATCTGAAGTAGAATTTATTCATATTACAACTTTCGCTTTTAAATATAGAAACATAATTTTTTTCCCAATGAGGAGGGTGAACCAATGAGATAGATATCTTTATAACAGTACAAAGTCCACTCAGACACACTTTTATAACTGGTATTTTATGCACCTTTGTATAATATTTTACCAAAAATTTTATAAAATGAAGAAGGCATAATTATTTATTTTAATTTTTATAATAATGAAAATGTTTTTATAATATTTTATTTTATATTAACTCTCTCATGCTTGGTGGTACATATGTTGTACCACCAATTCTTATTCATTTATTGAGGGGAGGTACATAAAACGTACCACTTGCTTGAATGCCTCAGAAATTGATGCTAGGTGCTACATTCTCTGAACCACCACAGAGGTCAATTCCTAGCAGTTACTCAAGTTTCCAATATATGTCAGAAGCTAGTTATGTGGAATGAGTTTATACAGTAGTTTAATCTTTGATTAGCTGTGAGTCTGTTGAATGATACTTTTGGAAGTGACTGTGTTGTGTACTTTTAAGTGTAAATGAAAATGTGATTCTTGTAATATTTGATACAAATCAATTAAGTACATATATTATGCAACTAAATAAGTCAATATTAAAATAATTAGTACCTCACATGTGCATTGATAGTATGAAAATATGAGAGTCCAAAAATGTACCACCCTGTTTATGAATATAACCTTTTTTACAAATGCAAAATCATTCCGCGTATTTTTTCGCAATTTTCGACAGGGTGCCAGATAGAGTTGTAGTATACATAAGTTACACTTTCTAAAAAAATAATAATAATATTTATTAAATAATAGTATATACACAAAATTGCACAAAATTCCTGAATGAACTATAGCTTGTGTTCAGTAAAAAATAAATCCAACTAATACACATGTTTTATACATTGACTAAATTAAAACTAGGTAAAATAAAATAATGTATATAATGGAATATTTAAAATTAAACTATCATTAGGTAAATTTCGGACTAAACTAAAATTAAACTTAAATTAACAGCATTAGATTAGAAAAATTGAAAATATTTTAATATATAGGATAAATAACAGTATAAGATGAAGAAGTGTATTTATTTATTTTCCAACTGTAAAATAACTACCTAAATCTACCATTGTGTTTAGGGAGGAAAAGTTCATTTTTCCAGAACTATCATGCTGTGCTTGAAGCGTGGTAGTACAAAATATGTCCCACCTATTTTTTAAAACTTTTAAACACCCTTTATTTAAAAAAGTATTTATTGTTATGAATATCTACTAGCTTTTGTTCAATACTTATAGTTTTGTGAGGTATATCTAAAATATTTGTAATATTTCCCTCTCTGATGCATTATTTTTTGTCAAAAACTCAGGATATGAAAGAGTTAAACCTTTCGCACAAACCAGTTTTGTCCAAATATCTCGAAATTAATTTTAGTTTACCTCAGAACCTACGCAATTTAAAGATATTCAGGGGTCCGTACGAACCACTTTGGAAACTGTTTTGATGTATAAGATATTAAAAATATACTTTTATTTATTTTTTCAATCCTTATTAAATCAAGGTTTCTCTAGTTATTTCGAATGTTTTAATAACTATTAAACCGAATGAATGACTTTCATCAAATAAATGAAACCATTGTTTTTTTTCCGATTAATAACTATTTTATAATGTCTTGCGGAGGTATGTAGGAAAAGAACGTATTATTATATTAACCATACTAATTATTTGTGACTGAAAAAAGAAAGACGATTTTTAATTTTATATCCTTATTTATTGAATAATTTGTATTACTTATATTATTCAAACTGCATAGTTGTCGCGACCCGGAGAAGTTGTGAGAGGTTTGAGAAGAAGCAGATATGTTCTCAAAATAACTAATTTATTCAATTTTAGCACTTTGCGAATGCTCCTTAACTACTTAACTGCCGAGAAAAGTAAAGAAATTCACACCTCAGTGCCACCTTTTTCTCACAAGTGCTCGTTGTTACGTGGTTTATGGGGGGGGGGGGGAAGATGTGCTTTTTTTACCTAAAAATTACTTACTTTCAGTTTGAAAAAGAAAAGCATAAAGTATAATACAATGAAAACATAAAAATAATCTCTATAGTTCAATATAATAAAACATAAATTATAACTTACTGTTCTGTGAAATACTCTGAAACACGGTTGAACACATAAACCAATGTCACATTCAGTGCATTCGTACAAAAATTTAAAAAAACTACTATTACACACAGTAAGCGAAAATGACAGCAAATGAAGAATTGAAGGGAGGGGGGGGGAAGAACACACTCAAACACGAAAAACAAAAGACCAACTGAGGTATAAATTTCGCCGTTTCTGAAATATACTTTTTTCAAACTCAAGAACAAGAGACAAAATTAACGTAAAACATGCGGATCGGTCAGTGACAGCCGGCGAGTGGCGACTGAGTTCACTTGCCCGCGTCTCTCATTTAACCACGCTTTGCACACCGTGTTATGCAACACATGAACTACGCAGCTAGTTCAGCTTCTTCTGTAGGCTATGCATCTATTATTCTACTAAGTAAAATCCACTTTAAACTTCTCGACCGTCAAAACGTAATTGTAGAGGGCCATGTACTATCCATGTCGATAAACCCTCGGAGGGCCGGATTAAATACTTTCGCGGGCCGGAGTTGGCCCGAGGGCCGTACTTTGCCCATCACTGCCTTGGACTATTCCGGTGGATTCTTCTTATAGTATAAACCTTACGATAACGACCACCAGTCGCTAACACTTGGATTTCAGCTTACGATCAACTCTGAACCATTATATCGCCTACTGATAGACTAGCACTTAAATAGAAGTTTCATTTGCATAAAGCCAAGCGGTTTTTAAACTAACATCACAGATAAAAAGAGTATTTTCCCCAAGAGGATTAGTATAATCCAGAACAGATACCTTTACATAGTGATCTCTTTTAAATATAGGAGCTATGCTTGAAATATCAAGTCTTCATTTTGTGTCTGGATCATGTTACAAGATTTACGTATGAGCTAGAATTTTACTGTCCCTATTTACATCACGCCGAAATGAGGAATGTTAAACCATGACATGTTTAAAGTACGTCATTCAATATCATGCTGCCTAGTGGATTTTGAGTCAAATTACCACACTGGAAACATTACTCATCGGTTTTCATATCTATTGTTACATCAGGTAAAATGTCGATGTGTGTATGTGTTGTGTTGTATTGTGAATTTATTCAAATGTCTCTAATTTCATTTTATTACCCTTTTGTTTTTTTGTCTCTAAAAAGATATATTTCTCATATTTTCTTATAATGTTTTGATAATGCTTGAGAACTAATGATTTTAAAATAAAATGGAGCTCTAATTTAAACCTGGCTATGATTTTTAGATAATTATATTACCCTTGTCAGGTAAAATACTGTTATTTTTATGATGAACTTACTGTGTAATTGTTACTGTAATCGAATGTTTAAATTTTACGATTCTGTATGCTCTATAAATATATGTAAAGAATAAAGTATCCCATTACTCATATTTTTATAAATAAATCTACTTGGATAAATGTGTTATTTTTGTTAGAATATATGATGTTGAAATGACTAATTTTGATCTAAACATTAACTTTTTTAAAAAATGTAATTGAATAGTGGAATTTTTTGGCTGTATACAAAACTTCTATTATTTTGTTTCTTCGTTACTTAGAGGCCGAAATACAATAAACTACATAAAATTAAACAAAAACAGAAGTGGGCCTTTAATCTATGAAAAATTGGCTTTTTTAAATGATTCAAATCTATCATGTTATGCCTGATAACTCAAAATATTATAAATGTGTTTCAATGACACTTTTTGAAAATGATATTTAAATTATTTTCTCGGAAATGTATATAAAACAACACTTATAGTATGAAAATGTTTTGAGTGTTTGCTCTGTTATTTCAATACTAAACTCACAAGAATGTAAAAATTCTTACATTTACTCAATCATCTTCAAAATTCTAATATTTCAATAAAACATTTACATTTCAGTACATTCCCTATATAAAAACAGACATTTATTTAGATAATGTATTAAATTATGATACATACTAAAGCAATACAAATAATTTAGTAATACTTTAATTGTGAAACAAAATAATTGCATTTTTCTTAAACTGTTTTCACAATTTTTTTAAAAATTACTAGTTTCATTTATAATTTTAATTTTTGTAAAATTTAGATTATTTATTCTAAATTTGGTTGTGGTTATGTATTAATGTGCATATATTGGTATTGGTTCCCAAAATAGTATTTTGCTTTGGTATAATATTACTATTTATTACAAAATACTCTGAACTCGTTCGGATATCCTAAGAAATTTTTCGCTACATCTTGTGAACATATTTTGCTATTCTAAGAATTTTCTTGTGCTACTTCACACTAATATTTAATTTTGGTAAGATTAATTTTTTCCTAATTATACTAAAATGAGAGAATTCGCGGGAAAAAATACATATTGTCTTGAGTTTGAATGTGCCATTTAAAGTATCTTGTATTAGGATTTCTAATTATGATATCATAAAATTTATATAAACCCTATTTCAGAGAATTACCATATATTATGAAGTACAAAGCACACCGGTATATAATGAATTGACATAAATATATACTTTCTAAACGCATTTTTTAAAATTTTTAGGTATCTACGCAGTATAACTCGCGAAATATTTTTTTACAAAAAACCTGAAATATACGTGTGCAATACTTTTATCTCTTGTAGTCATTTATTCGAAGTATTACACCAGGCTTTTCAGCAACAATATACTTCTGGAACTTAAACCTTAAAGAGTGGAAAAAGGTGCAAAATCATTTACAAAGAGAAGTCAAATGCTTCATGCTAATGTGGGAGTGAATAGTAAAATAAGGATTAAATAAAAATTGAGACGCAATTAAAAAGTCACTAAAAAAATAGAATATCTTACAATCTAGATGGAGCAGAAGATGAAATTATTTATTCATGAATTAAAGTAACAATTATGGTGAAGAAGAAACAGAATTCGATGATAAACCTGAAGATACAGTCGGTGAGATACAAATAGAACGAGCTTTTTATTTAATTCAATAATGACAATTCATAGTGTATGTCATTTCCTTTAAATAAGAACAGTAAAGTGCGTTTAACGTGAAAACGCTTAATATGAGAAATAATATAACGGTCCCGACAAACTAATACGTATTTTCCTGCATTTTTTTCTCTTAACTCGAACCAAAAAATGCGTAACACGAAAAGATTTCCCTTCTGTGAATCACCAAAATACGGAAAACTACAGCCAGGTTGGATTGTATCATTGGAAGAATTCATTGTAGTAGATGATGATAATGTGTGTACAGATCCAAATTTGGCAAAGTTATTTTGTTTAAAGTTTAAATAATATCATTGATGCTGATTACGACGGCGAAAATGGAATGAATAATGCAGCTCCTGTTCTCACGTCATCCGAAAAGAGAACATCATATAAAGTGTGTTCAGTTATTTAGACGTAGATTCCAATGGTTGAATCAATAACAAAATGGACGACAGTAACAATTGACATTAAAAATGTTAACAATTTGACACTAAAAATGACGATGCAGAGAAATATATATATAAGACTATTTTCGAAAACCTCAATATATATATATTTTTTTGTTTTGCAAAAAATTAACAAATTTTTAATTAAATTTCATTAAAGTCTTGTCTATGTTTTGCTTCCTTAAGTTTTTTTTATTAAATACATGCATTTTTTCATATCCGTATAAAAAATATACTGTTATAAACTTACTTTTTCTGAAATATTTTTTTTGCAATATCGTTTAATCCGAAATTTTTTAACACGAAAACATTTTTTAGCCTTTCACTTTCGTGTTGAACGATTTTCACTGTATTTGCATACACTTTAAGATCTAACAGTTCTAATGCTACTCTCCTTTTTATTTTTTAAAGCTATTAATTTTTATACACGGCGTGTAACACGCAGCCTGTAAATTTCAATCACATCTTTTGTGTTAAAAGTGAACATATACGCCGGAACATATGGTGCATATGAAGATAAAAAAATAATCATTTGAATAGTGTACATTTTCCTTACCTTGGAAAAGGACAACAGCTATAAAAAGTGCAACAATCATCTTGGATCTGAAGGAATATTTCTTGCAGTTATCTCCAAGAAAATTATTTAGAGCACAATTAGAAAGAAAAATCTCTTTAGACAAATTGCAGTGAAAAATATTTCGAAGTCAAGGCTTTTATATGTTGTTGCAGTAAAAAAGGGTTGTGCAAAAAAAAAAAAAAAAAGATTTGATACATGTGTAATCAGAAGTAATCTCTGAGACTGCAACAGATGTATGTTGTATCAGTTACATAAAAGAGAAAATACTTAAATATACTTATCAGGAAAATACTCTTTTCATTCTTCTTTGCTGTGATTTGAGCGAAAAAAAGGAACTATGGGAATTCAAAATCAAGCAATAATTATTATAATGACATATGCATCTCTCTCATCCCAGTAGCTCCCTTACGATTTCTGAAAACTATATATTTTGTACAAATGATTACTGAGAAGAAACGTGTATTTTAAAATATTCAGTTTAGGCTAATTTCTCGTGATAACATTGTACTAAAACACAGTAATTAGTCTAATTTTCGCTTTGTTTAAATCATAAAACACAAATGAACGTGATAATTTAAGTAATATTAAAATGATACACTAAAGAGCCAAAACATTATGACCACCTCTACATTTTGCAATGAACTCGCCTGGATGACGTGGAAGGCACGTGATGTGGTGGAAATGTTATTTAACTGCTGCTAGAGAGTCTGAAGAATGATTCTTTTTCACTTACTTCTGTGTGTGATGGGAAAGGCTGCGGATTTAAGTGACTTTGATAGAGGGCAGATTGTAATGGCTCGAAGGCTCAGAACAAGTATTTCCGAAACTGCACGACTCGTGGATTGTTCGCGATCTACAGTTGTTAGTACTTATGCAAAGTGGATGAATGACGGTGAAACCAGCAGTAGACGATATCGTGTTGGACGTCCACACGCTATCAAAGAAAAAGGTCGTCGGAAACAGTCTGGCATGGTGAAGCAAAACCGGAGCCAGAAAGTGGCTCAGCTGACAGCCCAATACAATGCAGGGCCAAGTACAATAGTATCGGAGCACACTGTTCAGCGCACACTGTTGGATATGGGGCTACACAGCAAACGTCTCACTCGTGTGCCTTTGCTGACCAGGCGTCATCACCAACTGCACCTGCGCTGAGCCCGAGAACATCGCGATTGTTCCATGGATCAGTGGGAGAGAGTTGCTTGGTCAGATGAATCACTGTTTGCCATTCATCACGCCAATGGCTGTGTCAGGATACGCCGTCTTCCAGGTGAACACTTGCTCCCTCAATGTACAGTAGGTCATACACAGGCCGGTGGTGGCGGTATTATGCTTTGGAAGACGTTCTCCTGGGCGTCTCTGGGACCCGTGTTTTTGGTAGAGCAGACCATGAATGCTACAGTGTATCTGAACATCATTGCGGACCAGTTGCACCCTTACATGACCTCTGTTTTTCCAGCTGAAAATGAAATGTTCCAACAGGACAACTCCCCGTGTCACAAGGCTAAAATTGTGTTGGAGTGGCTCCAGGAACATGATGATGAATTCCAGTTAATGTCCTGGCCATCTAATTCACCGAATCTCAATCCGATAGAACACATTTGGGATGTCATGGGAAGGCAGCTCAGAGTTCAAATACCACTAATTCGTATTATCTCGGATTTGCGTGACCGTTTCTTAAACATTTGTTACAATCTGTCTCGAGCCATCTACCAAGGATTTGTGGCATCCTTGCCAAGGCGGGTTGAAGCGGTGTTGCGCCAAAGATGGGCCAACTCGTTATTGACAGGTGGTCATAATGTTTTGGCTCTTGAGTGTATGAGTGAATTCATTATTATAATTATGGATATTCTACAGTATTTCTCGAGCTTCCAGTATTTGCGACCCAATTTTCAATCATAATTTTCATCGCCCCCTGCTTACACGAACAATGTTTTGAATGTAATAATATTGTAATAATAATGTTTAATTCTAATGCTACAATACAACTTTAATTATACACCGCACATATTATCAAGATAAGTATTAAATTTTGCATATATTGCTTTTAAATATAGATATTTTAAATAAATTACATTTAAATTATAGATATTTTTTTTAAAAAATTACTTTTAAATGCTATTTTTTTAAAAAATCTTTTATTTTTAATTTTTAATATACTTGGTCCCTTCCACGTAGGGGGATCACTCCCCTCAGACGTGTGCTCCACAGTTTAAAAGTCGTTGGTACACTACATAAATTTTCTCGCGCTCAAAGAAAGAAACACGAGATTTAAATGCTAATAAAACTACCGTAATGTCCGGTGTATAGCGCGCATCAATTCTTTCAAGCTACATTTATTTAGTTTTGATGTATATTCGCCGTATAACGCGCACCCCTTTTTTTATGAAGAAACCTGAAATAGATGTATGTAGTGCTTTTATGTTCTCACGTCTTTTATTTGAGGTATTATCCAAGGCTTTTGAAAAAAATAGTGTACTTCTAGAATTACACCTCTTTAAGTTCAAAAAAATGTCTGCCATATCGTTTAAAAAACAGTATTTCGATCTATGTAGAAGTCTAATTTTCTTTATACATGCAAACCTCTCTTTTTATTTTGTTATTTTTAAAGCTATCATTTTTATACCTGGCATATAACGTGCAGCCGTAAATTTCATTCTTAATTTTGGAGTTAAAGTGTGCGTCATAAGCCGGATTTTGCGGTAATTGTCAATTGCAATAGTTTAATAAATGCAGCTTAAAAATATTATAATGTTGCTAGGTTAAAAAGAGAAATGTTTTTATTAATTAAATATAAATTGTTTTCAGTTTTTTAAATAAATTTGTTCTTTTTTATATCCCAATTGAATTGCTTAAGCTTATATATGTGTACGGCGGAAAAGTGACTCACTCACTCTCTTCAGCAATATTACACTCACAGACTTAGAATTCAGTAAGCATGCTCCTTTTGTTCAGTAGAGATTCCTTATAAAAGCATTTTGTAGAAAACCATTCCAAAGAGAGGTTCAGGAAAAATATAGATAAAATTTCCCTTTTCTGAATTATCAGATGTACTCATTAGATATAAGGCAGGCATGCTTCTTTTCTTGAATAGAGATTTTATGAAATTTTTTTTATGGATGTCGAAAACAAAATAAGTTTTGCGATGGCATAAAGAGGTTAAGAGATTTAAAAGAATCCGATTTTGCAATGTTATAGCTACTGACTTGCAATTTGGTAAGCATGTTTCTTGTGTTGAGTACCAACTCTTTAAACATAGGTTTTAGGGAAATCTACACCCTAGAGGTAAGGGAGGGATTAATAGAGCCTTATATATAAAAATTCCCGTTTTGTAATATGCTAAGTCTTGAGAATTCTATAAAAAAAACTTTAAATGCTGCATAGTCTGTGAAATGGTCTGTAATAGCTATGCTAAGCTATAAAAAAATATCCCCCTTTCATATAGTAGAAATAATTTTTTATTCTGAATTCCTTCTGCTTAACTTGTTTCCCAAATTCCACCACAATATATTTACTCCACAATTAAATTTTAAATATAAACATAACGTTGAAGATCATGAAGGAAATTTTAAATTGAATATTGTTTAAAGGTTGTATAAATTATTACGCATTCTTTTAGGAATATAATTCTTAAATTAAATTTGTGAAGTAGTGTGTGATCAGATTTTTATTTCTGAAATTGTTTAAATATAGACATTCGTCATTATGTAATCATACAGTAAATATTCAATACTTTATTTAGCAACACTTAAAAAAAATACATTTCATTCATACTAGTAAGGAAGAACAGTTTATAATTATTATCTTTTTTCCTTAATGCAAATTGAAAAGAGATGTATCCATGTGTGGTGAACTGTAGTTACCCCTTACATTTGAACCCTCCTGCCTATCTGAAAAGCCGGCTAGAAGGAACTAAATAATCTACAGACATTATGTCAATCCAATTCGATTTATTAATTCTTATTATGGATTAGGAACAAACACAATACAATTCTAATTAATGTACTAACAATGGTAGAGTGTAGAGGTGAGATATACAAATGCGGGGATAGTATTACAGAACTTCAACTGAATCTAAGCTATCTTAAATAAGCTCATTTACAACTACGCCGCACACTAATAATCAGCTTTTACTTAATCAATTTTACGATACCTGATTCCTTAATGCTTCGGTTCCTTCACGGAGAATTTCAGGCACTATCTTTAGCTGAATCAATGACGATGGCTCCCCACGCTCCGTAATATTTAATTACACTACTTTTCAATCCTCACTAACCACTTCTCCTTGCACACATCAAACGTATCAACCTCGCTTAACTTGTCAACAACTACGTGTAGACAGCTCCCTTTCTTCACTTTACTTTACTTCACTTAACTTAACTTGACCTCTTACTTCACTCTCCTTTAACTCACGAAAACCGAATTTATATAATATTCCTCATTTATATAAATCACGTTTGGTTTCTCGATGAAGGTTGGTTGAAATAAATATTTTGATTTAAAGAAAAAAAAAGTAATCAGTAGAAACACGCATAGAATCGTCATACATGTTATGTGTAATTGTGATGGCTAAAATAAAGGAATATTAAGTATAAAATAATATTAAAAATAGTTACATTGACAGACTGGAAGGCTTTAAGAGAGTATCTTATTCGTATAACAATGCATAGTCTTCAATCATAAAAGGAATCCTAAGGACATGGTGTGGTTAGATACTTACATAAATAACTCAAAGATAGATAATTTAACTTACATCACAGCTGCCGCGCTTTAGATTTTCTCGCGAAATGTAGCAATATTTTTAACGTCATATCTCATAATAATATTTATATTAAACCATATGGAATATACATCTATATTTACAAAATATTACTGCAGGTACATATATATAGACAGAGAGATAGTAACACACATATGCAAAAATTTAATGAGATTACCACAAAATGAAAGTAGTTTTATTTTTTAAGGAAAGTCAAATTTAGCTTAAACTTTAAAGTAAGGCCCCAATGCAAGATTTCTCAGAGCTAGATGAAAATACAGTTGGCTTTTGCTGATGACATGGATATCATTGTTCAAATACCCACCGCACTAAGACAAGCCTTCTTATATTTATATAAAGATGCTTTCAGGATGGGACTGGAAATCAATGAGAATGAGACCAATTACATGTCTTGCACTATATCATGTTTTAGCAATCCCCACTTTAAAATTGAAGAGTATAATTTTGAAATTGTTAAGTTTCAGTTATTAGGTACTTAAATTAACAATAGGAATGATTGTACTACTGAAATACAAAAGAGAATTTTATGGCTAATAAATGAGTTAATAGGATACGAAAATATATGAAATAGGATGTAATCCAAAGAAAAACAAAATTCTAATGTATAAAAGTCTTAAGATCAGTATTAACTTATGCATATGAAACTTGGTCCATGTCTCGAATAGATGAGAATGTAAGTATCAATGAAAGGAAGATTTTAAGATTTATTTTTGGAGGAATTCAGAAAAATGGGATGTGGTGAAGAAAATCAAATTTTTAATTCTGTCAATCATATAAAGAATATGACATTAATTTTATCAACATACAATGAATGAAATGGGCAGGTCGCGTTGTCAGAATGGATTAAGACCGCACCACTAAAAAAGTCTTCAATGCCCAACCAATTGGCACACGAAGAAAGGGCAGGCCAAATCTTAGATGGATTGATGGCCTAGAAAAAGATCTTCTAGTTTTGAGAACTAAGAAATGGAGAACACTAGCAGGGAGAGGGCTGCCCTGGAAAAAGCTTCCTGAGAAGACCAAGGCCAACCCTGGGTTTTAACGAACTTAAATTTTACAAATTTCGCGATTTGACGAATGTTTCCTTTTCCCCCGATTAAAATGAAAGCAAACACCCCTTTTTAAAGAATAATAAACCCTAAATTAACGATTTATTTCATCAGCAGAAAGTATATTTTTATTAGTTTGGATTAGAACAAATTTGATTTCTTTTATTATGACGAATTCTTTTTATTCGGAAAAGAAAGAAGATTTTCCTTCTAAGCAGCAAATTTCGACGGGAAAATGTGCAGCCCATTATTAGACTTTATAAGTGCAAATGAATCATGTGTGTAATCGATCGCGAGAGTTATGAATACAGGGGACAGGAAGTTCTTTTTTTTATTTTATCCAATGGAGCAGTATTCTTAGTAGTTGAATAAAAAGTGTGCGTTTGCTTATTACATCGCTCGCCAATGAATTAGAAACCCAAGATCAGTATTTATTTGGACAACATTTTGCACGGATAGCTGCTCTAATTAGTTAAGGCATTGAATCCACATGCATAGGTAGTGCATTCACGTCCACAGACTACCCTTCATAAGCTATGCAGCTTTTTAGATCTTTTAAAAAAACCGAAGAAGAGAGTGCTGTCAGATACTTGTATCCACCATATCACTATATGGAGTTAAGTTGTGGGAGTGTCGGCCTATTCGGCACCCCTCTCTTACCGTCTTGCCTACCTAAAGGTGTGGGGGAAACAAATCATCACCAGCAACTTCCATAAAAACTATTATTTTATTTCTCTTCTAACACACTTAAGGTATCCGACTGGTTGCGACAACATTTTTTTTAAAAAAAAGGAGATATGAGGATTTCTTTTGTTATTTTTAGATTTGTTTAGCGCATTTTAAGAAAAATGTGCTAAAATTAAGAAGAGAAAGAGACATTATTATAGCTAAAATGGGAAAACAGTAGGTAAAAATTGACAAAAAATAGCATAATCGCGGCCCTTTCTGCACCAAAGGTTTATGAACAAATTTTCAATATTTTCAATCTAATGTGTTGCTATATTATTCCGTTTTGAAATTACCTTCAGGATAAGAGATATTTTCTTTTTTACAAAAACTAGAGCACTTTATCTCAGTTATTATATGAAATTGCTTTAAAAAAACAGTGTTTATGGTCACATAAGGGACTGTAAATTTTGTAATAAAACAGTGATGAATAAATCTGAAGATTAAAACAATTCTACTATTATACAGAACTTACAGGAAAAATTTCAGTTAATTATGTTCAAAACTTTTTTAGTAATTGCTGACCCTGTTTGATTATTTTCAAAAAATCACATTTGGAGGAAAATGTGTTTTAAAGTACGACATATTGGTTAAAATAATGATAACTGCTTTTTCTAAAACACTTGTAGTTTTGGTTCTAGTAAACGGAAAATGATAAACTTGGTATTTTTATAAAGCTAATAAGATGGCCCATAAAATAAAATCATAAAAAAATTGTCAATTTTGAGAAAATTCACAATTTTAGGGTAGTCAGATACCTTAAACCAGTGATTCCCAAAGTGGTCTATATGGACCCCCAGGGGTCCACAGCCGGGGAAAAATAATTTGGGGGCCTATGAATTATTAATGGGGGTCTACGATGAAGGCTCTCATTTCATCAGATTATGACTTTAATTTTAAAAGAAAATTTAATCAACAATCAATTACTTATTTAACAAATTTATTTTCTAAATTTAATTAGGTTAAGTTGCAGTTCCTAGGCAACAGTATAAATTTTATTAAAACGACCATCATTTCGACGTTTTTTGCGAGAATTAAGCTAAAGGAGTAAAAAATTAACGTTGCAAATTTTCCCAGTTTCTCAATTTGTCACAGACAATCTGCCCGGAAAATGACATTTTAACCTACGTTTAACTTTTAAGAGCCCTTTATTCAGATTTTGAAACTAGATTTGAGAATGTTTTGATTACAGTGATTCCACAGTAGGCAATGAATACATACGGTCCCATCGAAAAAGGAATATCAAATTACGAGAGGAATTGATAGGAATAGACACTAACAGAGATATTGAAGTAAAGTTTAGAAACTGATATCAGCATTTTTGGCTCCAAAAAGATAATCCTATTTATATATTTATCCCTAATAATGGAATATCTTAAGAAAGTTTTTAATTGCTTTTCCTAGTGAGGAGTTTCAGCAAGGTTGCCAAACTCCAGAAAAAAAAGAAAAAAAGACTGGACACTATACTAATCGATGAGATTTAGGGTTAAATCTGACAAGATTGATACCAAATGTAGAAAATTTGTTATTGAAACACTAGATTCATCCCTCCCATTAAAAGCATTTGTTTGTTGCTCAGTTACTTTATGTAACAAAAATTTTATGTTTGAGTGCTTCTTAAGTTTTAAACTCTATATTTTTCACTATAGTTCGAAATTTTAATCTTTTAAAATAAGTTTACTATACTAGCTGTCAAAAAGACATTTAAATTGATAAATTTGGAAAAAATTAGTATTAGGTAAGTAGGGGGTCTACGCCAAACCAAAAAACATGCCAAGGGTTCTATGAGACAAAACGGTTTGGGAACCTATGCCTTGAACAATCACAAGTGAAACTACAAAAGGAAACCCTAGGAGTGATATATAAATTGAGCTATCTATTCTCAATGTATAACTCTATGTAAACCCGACTACGTGAACTAAACAAGGAGGTCAAGCGCTAATAAGCCGATAACTAAATATGATTCAATCTATCTTATATCCTCAATCTAATAATTTAATATCTTAACAACTATTTTCTTACTCGCGCTATGTTTGTGAATGTGAAATATTCTAATATTCGCACTTACGTACCACCGCAACAGCTCCCCGGCTATCTTACATCTACAAACCCTATATAGACTTTATATAGTCAAACTAATTTAAATATCATGGATTCTTCTTGAGAGGCAGTGAATTAACGTGAATGCTAGCCCCAAAGTTTCTCCCAAGAGGATTAGTGGAAAAATGACACGAATTGATCCGTCACAATGTTCCAGGGTATGCGGTAGCAAGAGGAGATGTTGGAAGTCCAACTGATGATCAGAGAACCAATTTTTAACACTTCTTGCACGATGTATTGTTGCATTATTTTCCATTAAGTATCCTTCGCCAACAGGGTGAAAATGCCACATTGCAGGGTTCGTCTGCCAGTATATCTAAGTAACTCAAAACTGTCTGCTTACACTCGAGAAACACCAAGGCACCAATGCCATGCCAGCAGAAAATGCTCCATATCATTATATTGTATTATATTGTACTCCCCAGATACTTATACAGTGCAAGTAGAGCAAGATGGATTCATGGCTTCGTGGTGTTCTTGATGTGTTCCATTAGAGGAAAATGAGATATAACAGGATTCATCATCCGGTAGCATTACACATTTTTAATCCTCAGATGTCCAGTGACCTTTTCCCCGGCACTACTGCAAACGAATTTCTGAACCTCGGACAGAAATGTGTGGTTTTCTCACAGGCACTCGACTGTGAATTCATAGCCTTTGTAATTCTCTCCTTATGGAGCTAAAATCTTTTGGGAAGATTCTGGATGACGAGTTATGTCAGTTGAAACACAGTACAATTCCTGTTCTGCTGCCCAGTTCGTCAGAAACGGTGCCGATTACTTTCTTGTGAAACTGTGCTCGAACTCAAATAACGTCTTCTAGAGAAGGGCTGTGGGTTCTGATTTCAAATTTTGAGAACCTTTGATATGGCTACTGACTGAATGAGGAAATTCTTCTACTCGAGGGCTTTTGGCGACGGACGTCGTAATTTTGAACCATGTTTAAGTAACGAGACTCCTGAGTAGACACAGCCCCTCTTCTAATTTCCCCACGATAATATGGCTGCTATTGAGCACCTAGTGAAATATTATGTCTTCAAAATTGAGGCCTCAACTGAATGGGCACCAACAATAAGCATTTTTTAAAAGGGTGAAAGATGTGTCGTTTTTCCTATTTTACTTCATTCATTGAGAAAAGCACTCCTACACTTTATTTATAGTGTGATTCTAACCACGTGTAACACACGTGAAAACAAGAAAAAATTGCATGCTTCATCTTTGCTATGTATTCAAATGAAAATCTCAAAGGTTTCTAATTCATTGGCCAGTGTGTGTATATTATTTCCAAAAGTTAAGTGCAAAAAATTTGTAAATTTTTCGGGCCCCGATATTATGAATAACACCAAATTAACGAATAAAATGTTCAGTAACGATGGATTTGTTCAATTAGGGTTTGACTGTATATTTTGTAGAATGAAAACTACAAATGAAAATGTATTATTAGAATTAATGGAAAAAAAATTTAAATAATAAGAAAGAGAAAAGCGTTTTTATAATACAATGTGCAGACTTTATGAAGACATTATCGGGTGGAATAAACTTATAATATATTTTAAACTAGAAAAACTTTGTTCTTAGAGACATATAAAAAAAATTGCTTAAGTATCATTTTTTTTAAATGAATTTTATTTCATGCATGAAAAAAATGTTTATTTTTCCATCAACACTTATTATTAATTTCTCAATTCCTGAAGTACTTCATCCAAAACAGGTCTTCGATATTCAGGAATTTGCAGAGTAGGGAAGAATCCACTCTTAATTTCCTTGTCAAAGTCAATTTGATTGCAGAAGTATTTGGTCAAGCCAACTGAATCCTTTAATTTCTCCATTTCAAAAAAGGTTTTGTAAGCTGTGTAACCGCAAGAGTCTTTTATTTCAGAGAGAGAACATGCCAATCCGTAGGCTGCTTCCCTATATTATAAGAAAAGAGAAGTTATTAGTTTGATAGCTGTAATACCTTAATAGCATTAGATATTGAAGTATTTTTCTATTGTCAAAAGAAATACGAAATATAAGTATTTCCAAAAAGAATTGAAACCTCTTTTGATATTGCTGATTTAATTGTGCCAAGTAAATAATAACTTTAAATATGAAATTAACGCGTTCCCTTACTTGTTATTACTCTGTAGAAATAGTATTGACATTCATTTTACAAATCAAATAAGTGCGTTTCCAATAATATCGTACGAATTTAATTATTATTATGATTAATTAATTTATTGTAAAAATCTAAAAAAAAGTTTCTGTACAAAAATATTTGCAATTACTTTTTTGCCGTGACTCATATCAGTCATCATAAAATGTCTCAATTCGAGACTAATGAGAGCTACAAAAGTTAGTCCTCCAATATGAAATAAGTATTTCAAATTATGAGTACAAGATGTCTTTTTTATAAATATTTTGGGACAACTCAAAAATATTTTAGGACAATTCATTTTGGAGAAAGAATATCACCTTTAGGAAAAAGGAGTCATTACGATAAAATCAAGAGTATATAAATTGAATATTTCATAAACTCCTATTTTATTGGGCAAACTAAGCAAATGTGGGCACTAAAACAATTAATTGCAAATGTACTATACTAAATTAATTTCCAATTTTGCTTTTCAAACTTTAGACTAGTGTCTTTTAAATGGTAGATGACCAAAACTCCAACTCTTGTTGCTTTGTGTGTGAAGAACCTCCGCTACTTATTCTGCAATTATCCTTATTTGAATGATACTTTAGGAACAAGTGGTCACAAAAGCCGGAAATATGGGCAGGTAGCAGTATAAAAAGGTACTTTTTACTATCATCTATTCCATTTACCTTTTTCTGAACAGAAATGATTTTTAAACAAATCATATGTTTAGCAATTCATAAGAAGTAAAATTAAAACTTTGTTATTGAACAAATTGTATCACACAAAAAACATCTAAGTTTTTATTTATATAAGTAAAAATAACTGAATGGTGAACGATGGATAAACTATTAAAATAACAGAAATTATTGCTAACTTAAAGAAAAACAACAATTAATGAGGACTTTCACTTTTATCACGCTACACTCGTTACAAAAAAGGAGTCATCCCCTAAAACTCAACACTCCTCAGTGAACCAGGATGAACAAGAACCGTAACATTACACCCACTCCTGTTCTTAATTATCATCTTAATATTAGCACCATAAAAATAACAAATGCAGAATGCATTGTGTGTGCTTGCACTTGCTCTACATTTTGCCCTTACACCTTCTCTACGACCTTTGTTGGTAACTCTCTTTTTCTACAAGCCAGTCCTTCTGTAATTGAAAGGATTGGATTGAATTCTCTCTTGTAAGGTTCTTACGTCTTCTGCGATTTCCGGTAGGTTGTCGGAATAGGACTCAGCTCCTTCAAAAATGCTGCTGTTGACTGCGTGGATTCAGTAGTGACAATAGATGAGCCATGTGCTGCTGTATCTTGGCCTAACTTATTATTGGATGACGTTTATGGAAGGAAGGTGAACTCTCAGAAGACGTGCCAAACGAGAGGATAATCCGAGAGTAGGGTTTCAAAGAATTACTTCATCCAATGAAGTAATGCTTAGGAAGTATTGAAATGAAGTAATGCCCTTATTACCCTTTATCTTCGTAATCTTCTTATGACTATCGAGATATTTTTTAGAGAAAATATCTTCATAGTCATTCAAAATGGATGATACGGTATTAGTATAAGCTATATGATGATTAACCAACGTATTTACTGTTAACTGGATCGGCGGTGAAACCAAGAAAACCAGTTTTTCGCCGTAAGTTCGTTTTGTCTTCACAAGTTCAGTTAGCATCTTCTGAAAGGGCTCAAAACTCGGTTAGACTTAACCGCACTTCCGCAGAAAAAAGCGCAGTCACAGGTTTTTTTGTTTGAACAAATAGAGTGCAAACTTGCATGTGAATAACCGGAGTTAAGAAATAGTGATGTTATACACTTGGAAAAAACCCGTGCAAAGCCGGGCCAAGTGGAGAGAAAGAACAACCGTTGAACGAGGTAAGACATTGGAAGAAATTTCAATGAAAGGAATTTTAATAGCGTTAATATAGAAATCACATACAAATCAGGAAGTGCATACAACGAGAGGAGATGGGGAAAATTTCCATGAGCAAAACGTTCTACCACTTCAAAGCCAGCGCAATTAGAAAATAAATATTGTCTTCCCTTAATATTAAGACTTTAAAACAGGGGTCGGTAACCTATGGCACGAGTGCCAGATGTGGCACGCGGAGCATTTCGCAGTGGCACGCCATCACTCTACAAAATTATAAGAATATATATATATATACATCTCCTAGTACATTTTTATATAAAGGTTATTTGTCACTTTCGATTCTCTGCCATAAAATGATTCTGCTGAATGAGCTTGCTTGTAGTTTAAGTGCTTTATATAAAAGAAAACACTTCTGTTTAAATGTAACTTATTATTAGTGTTAAATATTGAACACTAATAATAAGTCAGATGTCAAATAGTATAAATAATTATTGAGTAATTCTTTTGTAAAATGAAGAATCATTCATAACGGCTCTGTGATTAAAAAAGAAAGTAGTTTGTCTTTTATCCATCAAAAGCTTGGTCATCAAAGGAAAAAGAAAAACAAATGTCTTAGATATAAATCAAAATTGTGCTTAACAAACGTTTTGCAGCCAGAATATAATAAACAAAAATAGTTATTCTATCAACATGTTTAATTTGGATTGGAAATAAACTCGGTGAAAAAAACTGTGTGTGTGCTATGGGTTAATTCAGCAAGTGAATCTAATTTCATAACAAATGTTCTTTTTAACTAAATATTAAGAGCAACTGTAATTTTTTGAGTGCTGTGCTAAAAAAGTAATAATAATTTTATTTTTTACTTTTGGTGCGAATTAAGCTATTAGAAATAGATATTAGAACTATTTTTTTCAGGTTCTCTATTAGTCACACTGATATACGAATACCGATTATGATTTCAGTCGAAAGTTGAATTTAGTTTTATGCAGGACGTGATTTTTAGGTTACTTTTAACTTTGTCACGTTGTTAGTTTTATCGTAAAAATTTGTATATTGTTTTGTTTAATTAATGCGACAATTATAGTTACATACTGAATCAAATGGCGACTAAAGCTTGATGTTCGCGATTTCCAAGATTCTTGGACTAACAAATTTGGATTCATACAACAAAAAGATCGCGCTGTATGTGTGCAATGTCACGAAAATGTCATTTGTCGTCAAGTGTACAAAGACATTTTCAAACTAAGCACCACGGCACCTTTAAGAATTGTGGTGAGAAATGTGAAGTTTTAGAAAGAACTGTTTCTGAATATATAAAAAGAAAATTAAATTTTTATGTCGAACAACTGGAGTCAAACCAAAAGTGACAGAATGTGGTTTCGTCATTGATCATTGTTTAGCAGCCAAAGAAAACCTTTTATAGATGGCGTACATATGAAGAGCACATTTTTAAAAAGTGCTGAAATATTGTTAACAATCTACCTAACTTGTAAACATTATACTGAATTCAATAAATACCTGCTTCTGCCCAAACTGTTGAATGAAGAATAACACAGTGTAAAATTCAGGTTAACAAGAAACTGTTACATTTAGCATAGCTCTTGATGAAAGTAAAGACGTAAATGATGTTGCACTCTTTGAAGTAATTGCACGATAGTGTGATAAAAATCGAATTTATGAAGAGTTATGTTAAAGGACAGGACATTCTTTTTTCATTTATAAATCACTTGGAAAGAAACAATGTTAATATAAATAAAATATTTTGAGTAACTACTGATGGCGTTCCTGTAATTGTTGGCAAGGAAAAAAGATCTGTCAAACTTCTTGAAAACCATATTGGACATAAAATATTGAACTTCTATTTCATAATACATCTGGAAAGCTTAGTTGCCAAAATTTCGTCTCAGTGCTTAATTTTTGTAATGAATACTATTGTTAAAATAGTTAATTTTATAGTGTCTCGATCTTCATTAGTACACAGGCAATTTAAATCTCTTTTAGAAAAAATTGATAGTGAATTGGTGATCTTCCCTTGTACAATCCTGTCTGTTAGCTTAGTCTTGGTAATGTATTGAATAAGGTTATGTAATGCACGGGACACATCAACATTTTTCTTAATGAGGAGGGACAACATTTTCCCGAATTAGATGACAAATAATGGTTGCGCAAATTGATGTTTCTGACAGATATAACTAAACATCTCAATGAACTAAATTTAGGATTGCAAGGAAAAAGTCAAGCAGTGCTTGAACTTTTTGAATATTAGAAAGGCTTTGCTACAAACTTAAATATATTTCCCCTTGATATTAATACTAGTACCTACAAATACTTCCCGAATCTTAAAGCGCTTGCAAATACATCAAGCGTAGACAAAGATGAACTTCAAACTTACGTGGAAGTACTTAAGGAGGAGTTTACTGAAAGATGCAAAGATTTTGAAGAGTTGTATGCTTATATTTTCCTTCCTTCAAACCTGATTTAATAGACCCTTTAATAATCTCATTCGATTTGTCAATTTTTGAGTGGATGGAAATTGATAATTTTGAAATGGAACTTATTGAAATAATATCTTCAGAATTATGGAGAATTGGAAATTAAATTTGGAAGATTACTCTAGCAATAAATTGACAGCTATTTTAAATTGCTGCATGCCATTGCATGAACGATTTAATTGCTTGAAAAAATTAGCATGTGCCCTGCTTTCCGCTTTTGGTTCCACATATCTATGTGAACAAATTTTTTCTCATATGAAATATATTTTGTGTTCACTAAGAAATTGTTTAACTGCTGAACATTATGAATCCTGCGTCAAATTGAAAGTAACCAACTATACCCCTGATATTGCGACATTAAGTAGAGCTCTGCAGGGACAAGGTTCGCATTAAAATTTTAATTTTTTATTTAACTTTGTTCCATGACACTTACATTCTACTTTGTTTATTTCTTGTTTCATAAATATTTTTAAGAATGCTCAATATATGTATAATTTTATTTTTTTTATTTATATTGAAGAATAGCCCTATTGAAATTTTTCCCCTTAAAAATTCTAAAAGCATACATATTTATGTGTACAGTTTTAATTCTTTATTTATATTGAAGTAATAGTTATATTGTATATTTATTTTTATATATCTTTAAATGATGATAATTAACATATAATTAAATTTGTGTTTTTGACCTCTATTTCCTAATTCTGCTTGTATTGCTGTGGGAATCGAAGTGTTTCAAATATTTGCTATTTCTTGGCACGCGGAATCATGTTGGTAGGTTGGTTTGGCCCGCCACAGCTGAAAGGTTGCCAACCCCTGCTTTAAAACTTCAATTACTGTTAAATAAATTTATAAACTGCATTTGCGCATCAAATAATCAGCAAACAAAGAACCAAGCCTTTCAGAATCAATGGTACTTACAGACAGGATTCATGAAAATTATCTATCGTTTTATCTTCATAGCCTGTAGATTTTATGTAACGTTGATAAGCATCTGATCCTTTATCTCTGCATTCACTGAAACGGGAATTCAAACTCTCGTAACATTCAGCATTCTTTAGGTAATCTGAGACAAAAGAAAATAAAGGAATAGTAATATTGACATACTTAAAGATCATCTCAGAGAGAAATTCTAAAAAGAAAGCCCCATTTTTTACTATTGGACAAATTGTTTATCTAAACATTTATCCATGACACTTCTATACACACACACACACACACATATATATATATATATATATATATAAACAAAATTCAGAGTTTTTAAATATGTATATATATATAGTCTGTCGAAACTTAATAATTTTATGCGTTACTGTTATTGACCTTTCCATTGGCCGGGAAAACGTTTTTTGCTATACACACATGGTAAGTCTTTATCTAATAGTTTTAACTTTGATTTTAAAATATTTTAGTAATTATTATAGGGCTTTAATATTATCGTTTTACATTGATAGATTATAGTTTTATTTGTAATAATAGTTATTATTTGTAATAATAGTTAAAAATTCTCTAGACATTTTCGCTTTCCCTATGGCCCAGATTATTGGCAAATTCAGGTGAAGGTTGGCTGGCCGAAAAACGTTGTTTAAACATGCAATTCTGGTTCCTAAGTCCAGGAGTTTGTTCTAGTGCTGCTGTGGCTAAGGTTATTCTATCATGACAATAGTTATTTGAGGTTTATAAAATTTTTTTGTATATTTTTGTAATATATATATATATATATCAACTGATGTTTAAAACTAAAAAAAATTGCATATTTTGACGAGTTTCATGAAAATATTTGAAAATATAATACTTCGAGTCCAGATTCAAAGATAATTAAAGTTAACGACCAGCGTCGTATTCAAATCAAGGAAACAGTGTTGAAATACCAGATTCGTGTAGAGAAAGTTTCGAGAGAGTTACCCAAAGTGCCACGGCAACCAGAGAAGATCGTCATTTGTCCATTAAAGCAGTGAGTTACAAGCATGTTACAGCTACTCTGCTCTCTCATGAGTTGTGTACGGCCGCAGGAACCCAAGTTTAGAGGGTGACTAATTCAGATAGACCTAATTATAGATGGTTGTTTGTAAGACTTATTGCTTGCATTCCTTTCAGGTCTTCAAGCAGAAGAGCCTACTTAGAATGGTACAGATGCCAAAGAGATTGGTCCATGGATCAAAAGGCAACCATTCTTTTCAATTATGAGTCCTATTACAGCCTAATCAGTGATACTCACCGTACTATCATATGGAGAGAAACAGGGATCTGTTGTCTGCTCTACAAGGTCCAAGAAATCGACCACTAAGCAGTGAAAGTTTGATGATTTGGGTAGGCATCACGTTGGATGGCCGCACACGCATCCATTTCTTTGAAAGAGATCGGGATTGCTGGGAGGTATACAGATGGGTTCTTGGAGCCATATATTCACCTTTTCACGAGTGTAGTTGAATCTGATTTAATTTAAATGAAAGACAACGTGATTCCACACTAAGCTCATCTCCCAAACGAATTTCTTTAAAATAAAAATATTCACTGGATAGATTGATCAGATCTCCAGACCTCTACCTTATAGTGCATACCTGGAACGATCTGGGGAGGTAATTGCAATTCGCAACCAACTTCGAAGTGCTATCTAAGGCATGAAAACAGTTTTGAGAAGAATTGGGACCAATTTGGAAAGGAACTCATAAACTACTTTACTTCCAATATAAAATCATGGTATGAGACCTGTGTTTATAAAAGAGGAATCCTTAGTTCTTAGTAACTTATTTTTTAAAAATTCTATTCTGTAACCTTTGTTTTCTACCTTCTGAATCTAATAAGGTTACGTACGATCATCCGTGTATATTCTAATTGTTGAATGGTTATTTATTTTTGCATTATATCAACTCTATGCGCATATCAAATTTCTTTGCAACCTGTCCTGTAGTTCAACTGATAATCGACCAAATCTAAAAGTTTTCATAATTTTTTACTCCAGTGTAAATTACATAGACACATTCTACTCGCAATCTGCCTGTTTTTCTGGGTATTTCATGATATTGTACGACTATGAATTATTTCTATGTTATTTTTATCTAATTCCTAGGACCAAGCTTTGAAATGGATTACAAATATTCTTACTGCATTAGTCTTTTCACTCGACTTTTCAGGACTTGAACAGGACTTGAATTTCTAAAGTAGAAATATTCTTATCATTTTCCTCCCTGTAGGTTACTCGTAGTCGATTTCCTCAAAAACCAATTTTAGCGAATCTCTTCTCGTTAAAAGAAACTTACTTATGAAGTTCAGAGTCTGTAAGTCTAATTGTTCAAAATCGTGGGATTTTTTTGATATACTGCCACAATCCAAATGTGGATTCCAGTAGTATAACTGATATTAATATTTTGCTAACTTTATAACTTAGTTTGGTATAAAAGTCTGGAGTATCATATCATTTTTCGTCGATTAAAAGTAGTTCAAAATTTCGAGGTCGAATGCCAATAGTCCGTTTAAATGTTCAGAGGACGGCATTAATGTAAAATCTGTCAGCCAATAGCACAATTTGCTGAAATTTAGTAGCACTCATAGACAAATATCCAAACTATTTGTCCTTAAGTTATGCGTCTAAAAATAAAATACGATTAAGTCTGTGGGAAAATATTTATAGAGTTCCAGACAGGTTTTATTGTCGTTATATATTTATTGGCACTGCTCTTATTGTTTATGATTTCAGCGATATATGAACATATTAGGGATGCCCAAATGAAAAGTGGAAAAGTTGAATTAGAAAATACCTTTATGGAATTTAAAATAAATCACCTTGCAAGTTGTAATACAGATCCCATTGTTTCGACAGTAGATCTATGTCTTCGATGTAGAAAGACTGTGGTTGAGAGAGATTCTCGAGGAAGTCCTGCATGGTTCCTTCACCTCATCGTCGGAAAGGAAACCGTAATGCTCTTTTAAATGAAAAAAGTGTGTAAGGTTTCAGGGAGACAAATCCGGATTGTACGGTGGGTGTTCCAACACTTTTCAATGAATATGTTTTGAAGTCCAGACAATCCTTCGCTGTCAGGAATTTTAAAAAAAAACTCGTTTTCTGGGCATCACAATAGACGGCATTGCCATGGAGATCTATTATCGTTTGACACCCTTTCCTAAAACTTTTGCCCCAGTTCTTCGCACTAAACAGTGCTCAACATAGACTGGCCCCATTCGCTGATAATCGTCCACATGCAACTCATAGGAGCAATGCGTGGTAGTATGATTTCTGATTGCGGAAGGTGAGTTGCATGCTTCTTTTTCATTATTCAGAATGCATTTCTTTGTTTACACTCACTTCCAAAAGTTAAACACGGAGAGGAAAATGCTAATTTCGGACCAATAAAAATGAAGGGATGCAATTTTTTTTTTTTTTTTTTTTTTTTTTTTTTTTTTTTTTTTTTTTTTTTTTTTTTTTTTTTTTTTTTTTTTTTTTTTTTTTTTTTTTTTTTTTTTTTTTTTTTTTTTTTTTTTTTTTTTTTTTTTTTTTTTTTTTTTTTTTTTTTTTTTTTCCGGAAGCCAATCAGAAATGAAGAGGATGCAATTCGCTGCAGAGGCAGATGGAAGTATGCAAATATGTTAGGTAATAGCCAATCGTGCTTTCATGTCAAGAAATATGCAAAAAGGGCAGTCTTATAAGAAGCCAGCTTTATGAAGGGTTACAGAAGTTGATTGTAAGTGCTGATAGAAGTTGTTTAAAACTTTCGCACAATTTTTTTCAAGACATACGTGTTTCTATGACTTCCAGAAAACGAATGGAAGATTTTTGAGCGCTGGCGTGCTTTGGGGCCCATTGAAGCAGGATAGTCGATCACAGATGCTGCTCTTTTCTTCGGCATTCATTATTCTGTAATTATCACATTTATAGAAACAATTCCAAACTACACAGACAGCTGTCCGAAGGCCCGTAGGCTGTCGCCCAAGGGTTACAACTCCCGCGGAAAATCGATATATTGCTATTGTGGCCAAGCGGAATCGCAAAGCGACCTCCACACGTGTGATATCTATGGCTACAGCGTCCATTGGTATGGCTATATCTGCAGCTACTGTACGCCGAAGATTACATATGAATGGACTGTATGCCCGGGTACCTCGAGTTTGAGTTCCTCTCCCCGTCCAATCAAGAAGGGCACGATTAAAGTGGTACCTGGAATATGGTAATTGGACTGTGTCTGACTGGGTTAATGTCATGTTTACTGATGAGTCAAGATTTGCTCTGGAGCCAGATGACAAGCGTATAAGGATATGACATAAACAAGGAACACGAAATCAGCCCCAAAACTGCACGGAACCTCACGCATTCCGAGGTGGAAGAGCATTATGGTGTGGGCAGGGATTTCATTAGGATTTCGCTCCGACCTGTACATCTTTAAACGGTTTTCTGTGATGGCTGTCCGGTATCGAAATGAAGTCTTTGAACCCATTGTGAGATTGTATGCTGCAGCAGTTGGCTCTACTTTTGTTTCATTGGGCGATAACACACGTCCCCATAGAACTGACATCGTCGATGACTACCTGGAGAGTGAAGGGATTGCGCGTATGGCGTGGCCAGCATATTAGCCCAACCTTAATCCCATTGAAAATCTTTTGGATGCTCTTGGTCGTGCTGTATCTTCACGTTTCCCACTTCCAGTCACACTAATTGAGCTGGAAATTGCTCTACAAGAAGAATTGCAATTGCTTAATTCTGCGGTGGTTGACCACCTAATTGAAAGCATGGTCAGAAGGTGTAAACTTTGCATCCAGATGAGGGGGGATCACATACCCTATTAATGTCCTTTTTTTCATTTTATGCTGTTTATTTTCACTTTATACATAATTCTGTTTAAGTCTCCAGTATGACATTATCTGATAACTTACAAAAATTTAATATTGTTTTCATTTCTGTGCATAATTATTGATTTTGTTATATGTATAAATATATATGCTTCTTTACTGCCAAATTTTGTGTCAATCAAAGCAGTATTTGTTGATTTTTTGCATTTTAATCTTCGTGCTTAGCGTTTGGAAGTGAGTGTACCTTCAGTAAATTAATAATTTTTTAAAATAATCTTTGGTTTTCTACTTTTCAATATGCTCGGGAGTCCCCCACAGGGGTATCATGGCCCCCTCCTCAAAGAGGCACGTTCAACAGTTTGAGAAACACTACTGTAAGTATATTAATGATATTCAAACAGGACACGATTTCTTAGAATGCAGCTACATGTTCTATATAATTAATTCGACTTTTCCTGCATTTGGAAATATTTTTATACATAGATAAAAATACTACTTACAATAGCGAACTATAGATTGCTTGTCACAGAGCTCTCTCACAAACTTTACATTGAATGTATAAACGCCGAATAAATCTCCTTTTTGATCCTTGCATTCATTTATAAAGTCTTCAAGGCATTTCCCCATTTCAAGTATATATCTAAAAAATTAAGAAATAAAATGCAATTTTAATAATATGGTAATATGGAATACATTTTAGAATAAAAGATTTCCAATTCCATTCGTCCTGTTACATATTGCCTACCTAGTTCGGATTCAGGTATCAATAATTCAATTGAACTCTCTATTACCAAGGTTTTTATAAGTATTAATGTTTTATATAGGTTTTCTAATTGCTTTCAATAACCCTCTTTCAATATTAATTTAAATAACACCATATGCGTCGTTATTTGAAATAAAATATTTGTGAATTTGACTGTTATACTATCTATTAAAACGAGCAATTTTACAATCAAATAAAAATCGCATTCCACTCAAAGTATCAAGACTGCAAAAAATTAAGTAAACTAGTAATGAAATAACCATCGCAGAAGAAATGCAGATGTATGAGAACTTAAGTTCAGCACTTCATTCAGTTCAGAGAAAGAAAGAAATTAGAGCCTTTAACATATTGTTAAAGTTGTTATTGGGAAGTTTGGACAAGCGAAGAAAAGAAATTAAAATATTTCATAGATTCCTAGAGTTATGTCTATTCAATTTGTTATGTTTTCACATTACCAAAGATTTTCCTTAAAGACCTCCTATTGAGTGAAAAAACTCTAAGTGATATCATAAATATTTTTTTCTTTCTTTGAAGCTTTCTTTTTTTCGCATCAATTTAAAAACACACTACATGTCATACATGCAGTCATGCATATATAGCTCTTAAATATATAAATAAACATATATATAGGCTTAATTTTTCAACATGGTTCTGTTTTTTCTACTATTTCGGTAATTTCTGCTGAACGGGGCAGGCGGTACCATAAAGCAGCTTAACTCTACATTGCTGGCCTAATTCAGCGACTGCTTTCGACTTCATAATAGGCCTCCATTTTAATCCAAAGACTCCTTCAGTATCTTCAATTGCTATGTTTCTTGGAATCGAATTTCTTTCTTTCTTTCTTTCTTTTTTTTTTTGCCTTGTAGGTAATACAAATTTCTCACTTATTATTTTATTTTATTATACTTTCAAATGGGGCTACTAATTTTTAATTATCATAGCAAATCTTTTTAGTCTTGAAAAATATAAATAGATATAAATATTACCACAATGTAAATTTGAAGCCCAGTTTTCTCCCTCGAGAAAGGTACTTGAGTTCTGACGAAGTGAAATTGTACTTGGAATTCAATTTTTTGAAGAGCACTCAAGCCAAACAATCATTCTTAGGATCCTTAACATGACACATAATTATACGACATGGGAGTAGTCGCATCTTGAAAATCCACTGACTTCGGCCGGGACAGAAACAACAAATTTGGGCGTACAAACCCTGAACCAAACCAACTACGCCACCCAGTCGGCTATTCTTAATATTTTTCCTAAAATGTTATAGTTTTTACTTCACATCTTTAAAATCCATAAATGTTAGTAAAAATAATTTTATATTTAACATATTCCGTATCAAGGAAGGTCCGTACAACACCGGCGACATGTCGTTATGCATTATCCTGCTGAAATGTAGAGTTTCGTAGTGTTCGAATAAAGGTCGTAACACACCAGAAATGTAACGTGAACTGTTCAAAGTACCGTCAATGCGAAAAAGAAGAGACCGAGACGTGTATGCAATAGCACCCTATACCATCACGCCAGATGATGGGCCAGTATAACGATGACGGAAGCACGCTGCCAATGAGCTTTCACTACGAAGACGCAAAACAGGGATGCGACCATCTTGATGCTGTAAACAGAACCTGGATTCTTCTGTAAAAATGAAAGTCTCACCATTAGTGAGCCCAGGTTCGTCATTGATTACACCGTTGAAGACTCTCCTGTCAGTGAACAGCGTCAAGGGTAGCCGCAGCCATGTTCTCCATACTGAGAGCCCATGCTGCTGCAAACGTCGTCGAACAGTCCGTGCAGACACTTGTTGACTTACAAACGACCCCAATTCTTGACCCATTGCTCGTGACGTGGTTGCACGATCCATTAAGGCCATGCGGGTAATATGTCTGTCTTCTAGGCTGCTAGTGTTAGGGGGTTCGTGAGATCCACCACAGTGTTCCGAATTACCATCCCGAACCCATAGATTCTATATACTGCTAGTAGTCATTTTATCTCGACCTATGCTAGCAGCAAAACTGCGGTACGATAAATTGCAATCCCGTTAGGCTACAATTCGAACTTTATCAAAGTCAGAAACGCGCTGGTATACATTTCTGCTTCTTACATGAGACAACACAACAACTTTTCAGCAAGCAACAACGTTAAGATCCAATTCGCGTATGATAATCCGGCTGAACATTTCCTTATTTAAACACTTTGTAGGTGTCACTACCGGCGCCTGATTTGTCTGAATACTCTGAAAAGCTAATCATTTGCATATCACAACACCTTCTTCCTGTCATTTAAATTTCACATCTGTAGCATATCGCCTTCTTGGTGTAGCATTTTCAATGTCAGTAGTATAGTTAGTTACAGCATTTTCCTTTTGTAAACAACATTTTTCTAGTAAATTATTGTATTATGTTAAATAACTGTATAAACTAATCTAATAAAATAGAGCCTCATTTAATTTTTAAGGGATCCGTTTATAGATACTTTCAATTTGTGTCACTACGATTAAATTCCTTAACTGCGTCCTTTTTTCATTCAGTTCTTAGAAATTCTACTATTTAAACTTTTTTATATATTAATATAGTATAATTGGTGTATACGCGTGATATTTCTCATGGAGAACAATACTTACGGGCAAGTTTTCTCAAGATGTTCTTCAGTTGGAAAAGCACTTATGTTCCTTATTTCTTCAGGATATAAATTATAGCACTGTATAAAACGGTCATCGCCGCAATTGTCTCCTACAGCTTTTCCTTCATTTCCTAAAGGATATTAAATGACGTTAATTAGTTTTATTAACTAAAACTGTTTATACGAAATACAATACCAATTCGAGTAGACCATGCTAAAATCTTTTTAAGGTATCCGAACACGTTGAAATTCACAATTCAGTCAAGACAGATATTTTTGTGTTTTATTTTATTGAATTGAGCTATATTTTGGCTTTACAAAAATATACTTCATTTTGTTTTTACTCTACTTCGAGGCCAAGTTACACCAATTTTATAAAATTAGAAAAACCGAAAGTGGATCTTAGATCTACCAGAATTGGGCATTTTTAAATTGCGATAAATCTATCATGGTGACTCTGATAACTCAAAATATTTCAAATGTAGTTCTATAAAACTTTTTAATCCTTATATCTACGTTATTTTTTAGATAATGTACTAAAATATTTTTTAGTGTATGAATACTTTTTGAGTTATGGCTTGTTATTTAAGTAATGGTTTTATAAAGAATTCCACATTTTTTTATAATGTTTACTCAATTTTCAAATGTTAATAAAACATTAAAATTTTATAGTACATTTTCTAGATAAATGTATCTAAAATGTTTTAGTAATACCTAATATAAGTATATTACTTTTTACTCTATTTGCTTTGTGTTTTTCAAAAATATTGCTAAAATTTAATTTATAATTGTGATTTTTGTAAAATTTAGGTAATTTATTTTAAGTATATATATATTGTTATTTAAATATTAGTATTTATTAGTATTATTGAGTCCTAAAAAGCATTTATAATGTTTAAATACAGAATGTCCCAAGACCACCGCATAAACTCTGCACAGTTAAATTCCTCGTTAAGAGTACATAAAAACATTCCAAAGAAGCGTTCCTGTACGATCCAAAAATTACAAGAAAAATACGAAAAACAAAGCGTGACGTCCCTTCCCGGTGCCAGAAAAAACACTTTATTGAACATATCAACAGTAGTATATGCACAATTTAAGGCAGATGTTTAAAATGTCCACCGTGCATGTCGAGGCAGGTTTGAGCACACCGTGGAATGGCTGTCATCACACGTCGCAGCATCGTGAGGTCCACCGAAGTACAGGCAGCATGCAGACGAGCAACTAAGTCCATTTGTGTTGTTACTACGCCTCGGTACACCAGTTCATTGAGATAGCATGTCGTAGTAGTCGCACGGCATGTCGCAAGTACATGTCGCAGTAGTCACGAAAGGAATACATGGCCACCATACGAAGACTACCGGTAGCTGCAAGATGCAGCCTTTTAAATACCAGTTCAACGGCGGCTTAACGTCATTCCACAGCGCGCATGCATGACGCGACATGTGCGACGAACGTTTTAAACATTATCGTCTGGAAAGATATGCAAATTCTATTGTTGATATGTCCAATAAAGTGTTTTTTCTCTTGCACCGGAAGTGACGTCATACTTGGTTTTTCGTGTTTTTCAAGTAAACTATGGATCGTACAGGAATGCTCCTTTGGCCAGTTTTTATGTACTCCCAACGAGGAATCTAGCTGTGCGGAGTTTATGTGGTCTTTTGGGACACCCTGTATGCTATTTTGTTAAATATACTCCGAAGGTGTTCAGTTACTTTAATCTCACGTGAAAACATGTTGAGCAATGTCAGAGTTCTGACTCTATTCTGGAACCGATTATGCATACCAGTGGGTCCCAAACCAACCGTTGCCACCAAAAACTTGGCAATTAGATCCCTAGTCTAATGACTGTACTTTTCATGATAGTAAAATTAAAAATTTTATTTTTATGTCCTGATTTATAAGTGTCAACGCAAAAATAAAATATAAATAAAACATTGTGTCATCTAAGTAGAATTTATTCAAATTACAACTTTCGCTTTTAAATATAGAAACATACTTTTTTCCAATGCGATGGATAAATAAATGAGATTCTTATCTTTAGAACAGTACAAAGTGCAGTGAGTATTTGTAATGCTTCCTAGCCTCAAAAGGTTATTTTTCTTATTTATTTATTTATTTTTCTTTTTTCGTTTGTATTGTGTGATTAATACTTACTTCTGTGAGCCCTGTGTGATACTTTGTGGTGCACGGAGATTTTATCATTGTTTTTAATAAAAAAAGGGGGGGGAAGTGCAGTGAGAAGCGCTTTCATAACTAGTTTTTTATGCACCTTTTCTGTAATATTTTAGTCTAAAATTTTATAAAATAAAGAAAGCATAATTAATTTCAATTTCCATAATAATGAAAATGGTTTCATAATATTTTATTTCTCATGCTTGGTGGTACTTATGCTGTACCACCAATTCTTTTCATTTATTGTGTGGTGGTACATAAAACGTATTACTTGTTTTAATGACTCAGAAATTGATGCAAGATGGCGCATTCTCTGAACCCCTACAGAGGTCAATTCCTAGCAATTACTCAAGTTTCCAACAGATGTCAGAAGCTAGTTGTGGGCAATGGGTTCATGCAGTAGTTCATTCTCTGATCACCTGTGAGTCTGTTGAGTGATATTTTTTGGAAGTGACTACGTTGTGTATTTTTAAGTGTAAATATAAGTTATTATTATGTATTTGATACAAATCAGGTATTTACATATATTATGTAACTCAATTAGTCAATATTACTATAATTAGTACCTCACATGTGTATTGCTAGTATGAAAATATGGCAATCCAAACAATGTACCACCACACTATTGAAGGCAATCTTCTTTTCAAATACAAAATACATTCCGCTAATTTTTTTCGCAATAATGGACATGTTTATCGTACCAGATGGATTTGCTGTAAGTTGCGTTTTCTTAAAAATAATAATAATATTTATTAAATAATAGTATATTACACATAATTATACAAATGTCCTAGATGAGCTATAGCTCGTGTTCAGGAAAAGATAAATTCAACTAATACACTTATTGTATATGTTGACTAAATAAAAACTAAGTAAAATAAAATTATGTTTATAGTAGAATATTTAAATTCAAAACTAACATTAAGTAAATTAGACAAAACTAAAATTAAACTTACACTAGATTAGGAAAAAATTAAAATGTTTTAATACACAAGATGAATAACAACATAAGATGAAGAAGTGTATTTATTTATTTTCTAACTAAAAATAACTAGCCAAAGCTACTATTGTGTTTAGGGAGGAAAAGTCATGTTTCCAGAACTATCATGCTGCTTGAAGCAAAGGTGGAACAAAATATGTACCAACTATATTTATTAAAACTTTGGGAGCCCTTTGTTTGAAAAAGTGTTTAATATTATTAATATGTACCAGCTTTGGTTCAATAATTATAGTTTTATGAGGTTTATCTAAAATATTTGTAATTATTTCCCTCTAGTGCATTATTTTTGTCAAAAATTCAGCGCAAGAAAGAGTTAAACCTTTCGAAAACTGACTAACTTTATCCAAACATCCTTAAATTAATTCTAATTTACCACGGAGTCTACGCAATTTAAGGGATATCCAGGGGTCCGTACGAACCCCTTTGGAAACTGTTGATGTTTACCATCTTAAAAATATACTTATATCTACTTTTCAGTCCAAATAAAATCAAGCCTTCTCTATAGGTATTTCGAATGTTTTAATAATTACCAAACTGAATAAATGACTTTCATCAAGTAAATGAAACCAGGGATTTTTTTTTTGATTAAAAATTATTTTATGCTGTCTAGGGGAGGTAAGTAGCAAAAGAACGTGTTAATTATTTTGTATTAATCATTAATTTTTTGTCAGTGAGAAGAACAGAGACAATTCTTAATTTTATTTCCTTATTTATTGAATAACTTGTACTACTTATATTTATTCAAACTGCATAGTGATCTCTTTGAAATATCGGACCTATGCTTGAAATATTGTCTTAATTTTGTGTCTCTATCAAGTTACAAGATGGATCCACGAGCTAGAATTTCACGGTCCCTATTTACATCATGCCGAAATGAGAATATTAAACCATGGCATGTTTGACGTACGTCATCCACATTATGTTGCCTAACGGATTTTGCTTCCAATTGCGACACTGGAAACATAACACATCAGTAAACATATCCATCTTTCCCTCAGGTAGAATGCCTATGTGTTATAAATTTATTTAAATGTCTTTGAAATCATTATTAGCTTTTTGTTTATCTCTAAAAAATACACTTCTCGTATTAACTCGTAATGTTTTGATAATCATTAAGAAATTTTGATTTTAAAACAAAACGGAGCTCTAATTCAAACCTGTCTATTGTTTTTAGATTATCATGTTACCATTTTAAAATAAAATAGTTATTTTTATGAGGTCCTTGCTGTGTAATTGTCACTGTAATCTAATGATTGAGCTATACGAATCTGTCAGCTCTAAAAATATATGCGATGTTAGAAATAGATTAACTGGTACGTTTGATAACTCCAGATATTATAAATGTATTCCTGTGAAACTTTTCGAGTCTAATAATTAAATTATTTTCTCGGAAATGTAGTACAGCACTTAAGTGTATACATGCTTTTTAAATTGTAGTCAGTGATTTCGATAATACCTTCAAAAATATATAAAAATACTTAAAATATTCTTAATTATTTTAAATTTTTTAATACAGTTTATTTTAGTAATGCTTTTATTGATATAAATTAAGGACATTTTTCTTAGCTTTACAGAATTTTACTAAAAATTAAGTTACAGATGGAAGTTACAGCCGTAAAATTTAGATAATTTGTTTTGGATATTTTGCAGATTTAATGTTAATATAAATTCAACTTCAGTGGCGCAATAGCCTATGAGGGCCTAGGCCTAAGTGCCCATCTCAGTATACGTGACCACTGGGCGCTGAGGTGCATGAGCAGATATCTCAAACAAGCGCTGGAAGCAAAACCCCCAGTGTTTGGTCCTCCAAGCAAGCTTGGTAGTCATTTATTGACCCACTGAAGAGATGAAAGGCTAAGTAGACCTTGTCTAGCGCAAGGATAGAGCCCCGGACCTGTGGTGTGGATACGCTTCCACTCGGCCACAGGGCAGTGTTAATATATATTCGTATTAATCCGCAAAATGGTATTTATAATGCATTAGTATGCTATTTTTTATAAAAACACTCTAAGCGTGTCAGGGGACCTAAAGAAGTTTCGTTTCACTACGTCTTGTCACAATGTTTTGCTTTTTAAAAGTTTGTATTTGCTATATCACACCAATAATTATCTCTTTTAGAAGAACAGTTCCCTCGAATTTCCCTAATATGAGAGTATTCGGGAAAAATTTCATATTGTTTTGAATTTCTGTCTTAGTCATTTAAAGTATCTTGTATTAACTGTTCTAATAGTAATAACGAGGTGTGTCTGGAAGCTAGGTACATTTTCGTTCTACCACACCTGCTGTGGTAGTATCGAAGTTCAAGCCTTTCGCACATGTGTTCTAGTTGAGTTTAAGTACATTGACGCTATTACAGCAAGATTGCGTTGCTTTACACGTGTTAGGGAGAGTTCAAATTGCGTAAGACGATAGCCTATCTCGCCGATGATGAAATGGGTACTGTAGTTGGTTTTTTGAACCCAAAAATTCTTAAGCCAGTTGAAATTCATTGTTAAATTGTAAAAATTTATTTACGGTGAAGTGTAATGAGTGATGGAAGGGTGAGAAAGTGTATTCGACAAATTAATGATGAGCACACCAATATCCATGACGATACACGGAATGGGCAATCTTCTGTTGTCAATGAAGATTTAGCTGAAAAAGTGAATGAGAAAATGAAAACAGACGGCAAACAATAATATTGATTTGTGATGAGTTTTCATAAAGCACTGTTCAGCAATGCCTCTCTTCACTGATGGTCTCTTTTCTTTGAAGGGGGTATAGACAAGTTGGTTTTCCGATGTGACAAATATCAGAACAAATGATGTAGCTATGCAGAAAAATATTTACTGGCATGCTCTTCCACGTAAAAATAAATTTTGTTTTGAAAAAATGATTTGCTTGCGAGTTTCTCCAAAATAGTACTTAGTTTTCGGAAAAGTTTCCTATACGATACCGGAAAACCCAATTCGCAGAATTGCATACTTAGGCATAAACATATTCTCTTTAATAATCGAACAATTTTACTTACCTTGTATAAGGATTACAGCCATTAAAAGTGCAGCAATCATCCTGAATTTGAAGCAATATCTCGTTAAGATATCCCCAAGAAAATTATTTAGAACACAATAAGAACGAGACACCTTTTTCAACGAAATGGAGTAAAAATCGTTTCAAAGTCAAGGTTTTTATATGTTGTTGCAGTTAAAAGGGTCGTACAAAAAATATTGTCACATGTCTAATCGGAAGTAATCTCTGAGACTGCAACAGATGTATATCGTATCAGTTCTTCATAAAAGAGTGATGACTTGAGTATACTTATCAGGGAAATGCTCTTTTCATTCTTCTTTGCTGCGATTTGATTTTAAAAAAAAGAAAAAGAAACTGAGAATTCGAAATTAAGGAATAATTAATGTAACATGACATCTTTTTCCCTTCTCATTTCAGTGGTTCACTTACGAATTCTGAAATCTTATTAATTTCTATAAATGTCTAAGGAAAATTAAATATTCAGTTTAAGTTAATTTCTCGAAATGGCATTATACTAAAACATAGTAACATTTAATTTAATTTATATTTAATGTAAGTCATAAAACACTAATGTATATTAATTCATGTATTATTAAAATTATATGTGAGGGAAGTGCCATTATTATAATTTTGGGTAAACATAAATAGAGTTTTCCTGGAACTAAACGTCAAACATTCCAAAAATAAATGCTAAATAAACTAATTGTCATCTGTGGTACACACAAAGGGGTTGTACGGTTACTGAGCCACCCCCCTCACCTTTTTTTCGATTGATTATAATCCTATGTATATAATTCTTAGTATAATTCCAAACAAACGTAACAATAATTAAGTAATTAAGTAAAAAAATTAATTTTATTAAGTATTTGTTATTAAAAATTTATTTTATTAATCAATGCTAATTTTTTATTCAATCATTTATTTTGTAATGTTTTTTAATCCCGACAATCGAAAAAATCAAAAGAATATATATGGCAGCGTTTTGGGTTTGATACGAGAATTGGTGGACGTTCGACTTACCACCACCCCTTTAAAAATTCCTGTGTACGCCATTGATTGCCAAGGTTTAATAAACGAAGCTTAGAAAGGATATAAAATGTCTCTTGGTTAAAAAGCGAAATGTTTTCATTTTTTTCAGTTCTTTCAAACAATTTTTTTTAAATTTGATATCTCAATTATAAATTCTTTATATATATATATATATATATATATATATATATAGAGAGAGAGAGAGAGAGAGAGATAGAAGAAATTGATATAAAATATAGAACATAACAGAAAAAGAAGAAAAAAATTAAGATCAAATCTAATGAAATACAAATAAGAACCTAGCGAGTCAAAATGCAATTTCGGACTTAGGACCGAATAAGTGGGGAAGGTTGGCGCCTTCAAACTAGTTTAACCCACTTTTTCGGTCCTAAGTCCGAAATTGCATTTTGACTGGCTAGGTTCTTATTGTATTTCATTAGATTTGATCTTAATTTTTTTTCTTCTTTTTCTGTTATGTTCTATATTTTATATAAATTTCTTCCATACATACTTCATGCATTTATGTGGCTGCTTTGCGCCTATTTATGTATGAATTTCTTTAATCATAAATTTGTTAGGATATTTATATATTTAGGCATATATATATATATATATATATATAGGAAATGTGTGGCAAGTGGTATGATTTGTATTTAATTAGTGATCATTCAGCCGAGAATGGAAGAGCATATTCAGGATGTTGGATTGGTGAGACATTCTTTGATCAGATGATAATCTAAATTTATTGGACATTTAAACAGACGCAAACACAGATATGGATGGCATTTAATAACAGCACAAAGTAGAAGACAGATAGCACAAATGAGACCCACGCGCGTTTTACCTGACGAGAACAAGTAGGCGAGGCGAATTTTTCAGAGAATATACAGGTAGGTTTTTATATGAATCACAAACCGGAGATCCAAAATTTACATGACTTCCGTGGATGTCTCTTGCGATTGGTGGAAAAATTCGTACAAGGGGTCTTATGAAACATTACTTTAAATACGCTGAGGTTTTAATTTTTAAGAGATAAAGTTACGATTATACATTTAGATGGGAAAACTACAATTAATTATTTACGCGAGAGTCCTGAAGGGTCAGGACCATTAATAATTAAAAAAGTTGTTTAATGTGTAATTAAAGTGAATTATTGCACAAATATATTTTATGTCTTGTTATTTTTCTCCTATATATATACATATATAGGAGAAAATCGAATTTTTCTCTCCAATAATATTATACCCTTAGACTTAAAATTTGACAAGCATTTTCCTTTTTTTAACCTCTATAAATGGGTTTGTATAAATATTCGCTTTTCTGAATTATCAGACATACTCCCTGCATATTAGGAAAGAATATTTCGTTCTTCAATAGAGATCTGCTAAACACTGTTTTGTTTAAATCGACAAAAAGGAAGAGGGGGTTTCAAGGGGCTGTGGAAATATACAGATTTTAAAAGCTCCGATTTCTCAAACTATCAGGTTTACAGACTTGAAATTTGGTAAGAAAGCTTCTTTTGTTGAATAAAAACGCCTTAAGTATGGGTTTTCTGATGCTTTAAGACATGATAAATTTATAACTTACAAATGGTGCTTAGTCTCATAACATGAATAAATTTCCAGATAAACGGTCGGGTAATGCTTGTGCTAAGCTAAAATGAGTATTCATCTCTCTTACAATATTTAGAAATAGTTCTGCATAAATTGTTTCTTAATTTCGTCTAAACTTTATTTACTTCTCAATGAAATTTAAAGATATGAACATAATGTTTAAAATTAAGAAAAGAAATTTAAACTTTTTATTCTTAAATGTGTGTATAAAATACTACGCACTCGTTTAGGAAACTAAGTTCACATAACTTAAATTTGTGAAGTATGTGATTAGATATTATTTTAATGCAGATGTCCACCCTTTTAAAACGGTAAACTTGTAATAAACCCTAATGCTTTATTTAAGAACACTTCCAGAACAAATAAATACATTTCATCCATACTAGTTATGAAGAACAGTTTAAAATGATCTTTCTTTTTCTAAACGCAAATTGAAAAAAAATACGCATGGAAGTTATTTCTAGTTGAGATAGTAAAAATAAAGAAATATTAAGGAATAAATATTAACTATAGTTATATTGATAAACCGAAAGACTTTAAGAAAATCATATCTTATTCATATTTCAATGAATAATGTTAGATGATAAAAGGAAAGATAAGGTCATGGTGCGGTTAGATAACTACACACATAAATAACTCAGAGATTGATAACTTAATTTACATCACAGCTGTCATATTTTAGAATTTCGCGATAAATAGAAATATTATTAACGTCATTATCTCATAAACATATTTATAATAAATTAAAAGGCATGGAATACATCCGTATTTACAAAATATTACTGCAGTTGGAGCAACACTTAAGCAGCAGTTTAATGAGAATATCATACAATAAAAGTAGTTTTATTGTTTAATAAAATGTCAATTTTAGCTCAAAAATCTTAAAGTAAGATACCAATACAAGATTTCTAAGGACTAGATGTAAAGAAAAAAAAGAGATACAAATGATAAAATCATTTTTAATCACAAATATATTTGAAATGGTTTTAACGAACCCACGTCTAACGAATTTCGCAGTTTGTCGATATTTTCTTCCCCTCCCCACCGTTAAAATGAAGGCAAAAGTCCCTATTTAAAGACAAAAAAAAACCCCAAATAAAAGAATTATTTCAGCAGCTAAAAAATTTTTCTTTTTTATTTGGATTTAAAAAAAATGAATTTTTTTTCAAATCACACAGTGTTTTTTGTGTGAAACAAGAAAAACATTTCTTCTTATCAGAAAATTTTGACGGGAAAGTAAGTACTCTATTTTTAGAGTTTACAGATGTGAAGATGAGTCATTTATATAACTTGTGAAGTGATGCCAGTGTGTGTATATTTCCCGAAGGTAAATACAAAAAATTAATATATATGGTTTTTTTGGACACCAATATTACGAATAATTCCAAATTAACAACTAAAATCTTCCGCCCGATCAATTCTTTAAATTGGGGTCGAACTGTATAATTTGTTGGGATAAAAACTACAAATGAAAATGCATTCCTAGAAACAAATCAAGAAACATATTGAACAGAAAAAAGGCGTCTTTATATTAAACTGAGTAGTTTCCTTTATCTTTTAATGTAAAATGCAATCAATATAAATTTTGTTCTTATACATATTTCGGTGAAATTAAATAACTTTCTAAAAACCTTGAAAGGGGCGATTTATTTGTCTGTGCATTGTCATAATTTGGAATTTTGCTTTCAATGCGGCATTACTTTTAAGTTATATCTCTAATTTTTAGAAACTAATAATCTTGTGTAGTTTTCAGTGCATATTTTATAACAATATGATCAAAAAACAGAAACATATTGAACATAAAATAGATAAATCTATTTTTTTTAAATCAGAGGGAAAAAGTATTGAAATTATGCGAATTTAAAGTAGAAAGTGTTTCCTTTCTTTCATTCTTTCCTTTTGCTGGCTGAAAACATGCAATGCAATATAATAAACCTATAGTAAAAGTTCATAAATACTGTAATATATCGAGCTTACGTAATAGGTGGGGCAGCGATAACTACATGTGTCGTGGTAAAATTTCGTATATAAATACATGTAAATTATTTTTAGTTGGGGCCGGAGAAAAAAGTTGTAATTTCGGGAAAAAAATATGTAGTAAAATCTTAGATAACACAAATACAAAATCGCAAACCGAAGTTAGTTTGCTGTAAAAGGTTTCATAAAATCTGACATAGTAGTCTGCGGTCTGAAAGATTTCTTTTCTCCATCAAAATTTCCTCGTAGCATGATAACATTTTTTTTATTCATTGTTTCGTTAAAAAAAATTGATAGTTGGGGGTCTGTATATTTTAAATATGTAGTCATTTTTCAATTAAACAGAGGTTTTCTCTCAAATTCCCAACCATTATTCGATCGTTTGATTGAACTCGGTCTAAAGACTCAAGTCCTTTAAAGTCTTGCTCATGCATTTCTATGAGCTCATCAATTGTCAGCTCCTGATAGTTGGAAAACAACAGTTCTTAAACGAAAACACTATCCACTTCTAAATTTTTTTGCCGGGCAATATCAACAAGTTCTTCAATAATATTATCAATTTGTAAGGAATTATTATTCCTTCTTCCCTCTAACCCGACTAGATGTGTAAGATGAACTAAATGACCAGACGACATGATGCCCTTTAATTATTTATTTATCTCTATATTAAACACACACACAAATCACGCTCTTATTAAAAATAAATTTGATCAACTAGAGCACGAAGGTGAGACAAGATAGCGTGGAGACAATATATATGATCATGAGAATCTATCCTTACTATAACTAAAAAAAACCTTGATTTAAGAAGTGCGTTAATAATTTAACTCTCTAACCTCTATTTGAACTAAGATTACAGTACCTGAATTCTTGCAATCCTTTAAACTATTCGACGTGGCTTTGAACACTAATAGTTGACAGCACTTCTTCGAGATTACAACTTCAAGTGGCGTACACTCCTTACATATACATATTACTGTCGATTTGCTTGCTTCTCATCAACTCATTCCACATCCGGTGTATCCTCACTTCACTAATCTTCAATTCTTACTTCACGAACCTTCAATTCTCACTTCACTAACCTTCAACTCTCACTACACTAAATTTTGAAACTCGCGAATACAAAAAAACTGTATATTAAAATTAATTTGCATAATCACGTTTTCCTGTTCTCGGTAAAAGTTCGTTGAAAGAATGCTTGCCATAAAGGAATCCCCAAGGAGTTAGTGAAAGAACGTGTATAGATCCGTCACAAATTTCACAATGTTTAATCATTTATTTTTCCTTAAACAAAAGACGAATCTAGGAGATTTGAAAATCTCCTAACTCCGTATTCGCGTAAGTCCGGGTAGAGTATGTCAAGGTATTAATGTACTAAAAAGTGTTGAAAACTGTTGAGAAAAAGCAGAAATTCAAACTGATTTTAAAAATATTATATGCAAATTAAATATATTGCATGTTCATATTGAATTTAAATATTCCCTCTGATTCGGTATTGTGATTAGTGACGCTGACTGCTGTACCGTAAGACCTGGGTTCGAATCCCGGAGAAGACATGGATGTTTGTAAATGTATAGTGCCTTTGCGCGTCATGGGGTATTCTAAATAACCTTCGACACGCAAGTCCTCTAGTGAGGTTGGTGGATGTGGAAGAGAGGTGGGAGACCCCTGACCCTCTCCCAGGGTGTTCTCCTTCAAAATTGGGATGGAACCGAGCTAAATTGTACTATCGTCTGCATGGTGCTCAAGGCTACGGCCAACGACAGGCGCACATCTATCCCCTAGCCACGGTGAATTTCGTGGGCCTGAATCTGACGCAATCGAGATCAGGGGGGATAAGCAGCAACAACATATTAAATTTTAAAAAAATAAGACCATGCAGAAGTAGCATTCTTTTAAGTTTTCTTTTTGCAAAAGTAATAGTTCCAATTTAATATCCCCATCCCCCGAAAAAATTCCCTCTTTACTTTAAGTCAACATGTTAAGTAATTCACTAATTCTAAATTATATAAAAAAAATAAAAAGAAAAGAATTCCAATTTTTTAAAAAAATATCGATTGTTCATAGTCGTGAATTCGCGGATGGCCTTCTTTCTATTGAGTCATATATTCAAGTACTGTTTCTAGTAAAGACCCTCAGTGTAGAGGAGAAGAGAGATGGACGTTAAAGGGGACAAGGCTCCATGTCCTCCCGTTGATGGAGAGTCGCTCTCAGATGTCGTCCTCATCCTTTGATTTTAGTTTAAAAGTATAAGAGTTTCATTAGCAAAAGCCTTATTTTGCGTTACAATATGACGATAATAAGCAAGTCAGAGTTATGAAGAGTTCTTAAAATTTCATTGCAAAAGTAAATGTTTTCACAAAAACACTCCGCAACGCACGCTATATTTCTCAGACTGGAATACATATGTTGTCGCGGAACGGACAAACGTGTAACAGAGCGCGAACTCGCAACTCACTGATTTTACCTGAAGGAGAGAACCCGAATCCCAATGAGTTAGGTTCACCCACCTTGCCATCTAATTTGGACTGTATATTTAAACTGAAACTTATTTTAATGTGTTCCTCTATATGTTTAATTGTATTTGTCTTGTAAAGCTTTGTATAACCGTAATTTGTAATAATAATATTTTAGGTTATTAAATGTATTATTTCCCCCCTCCCCCCAATTTTTTTTTTTACTACTTTTAACCCAATAATAACATAAAGCACTGTTACAGCTCTGAATATAAGCGTAGTTTCAAACACACAAAGTGCGCAAATATTAACGCATATTCGTGTTTAAGAAACGCAATGTCAACCTTAAAGGAATTAATATTTTCAGTTATCATGATTTTGAATGTATGAGACTTATTAAAAGTGAGTGAGTGAGTGAATATTAACGTCGCACTGTTTAGCTACCTAGACATATTGAGAGAGAGAGAGATATTTGTGATTTTTTTTAATACGTAGTTGAACTTGCAAATAAAAAATTTTGCAGTACGTTTTTACATAGTATTTGAACAACAGTATGATTACACAGAGAAATACGAATCTTATGCCTTTGAAGACCCGTCATTGGAGGAGACCTCTGCACGTTAAATCTGTCGAGGCTCAAATGTCCTCCTGCAGGTGAAGTGTGATGTGGAAGTTAGAGAAGGGGTGCCAGTTCAGGTGTCGTCATCGTTTCTTGACCATGATTCAAAATTAGAGATTCGTAGCCAATAGCCGTCAATGCAACGTTAATATGGCTTTCATTCACTGGTATATTAAATGTAAAATAAAATAACAAGTAAGAGACATTACAGAACTACAAAAAATTGTTCCGTAGAAGGATTTTATTGATAATATCTTTATTCTCTATCTTGTTTACACTGGATATCTCCAGATTCTCAAGGACGTTCAACTCTTTTACGCAACAAATCAAACACTTCGTTGTAAATTCGTTTCTGATCTTCCTCAACATTTGTTGAAGACAGAAATCCAGTCTGGATTTCTTTTTCGTAATCGACTTCCTTGCAGTAAGATTTCAACCAAGAGGATTCTTTGACGTTTTCAATTTCAAGAAACCTTCTGTAAGCTTCTTCGTCACAAGTTGTCCGTATTTCCACTCCTAAGCATCCCAGTGTGTATGACATTTCTCTAAAACAGGAAAATACTTTGGAGTTTTTAAATGTAGTGAGGTTCAAACAAGAATTAAACAACAATGTATTACAAATCTGTAAAGTTATAAGAATATGAATTATACATTTTTACAAAAATATATAATTAATATATAAATCATATATACAAAATAACATGTGTGTTTAATATATACAATTAATGTGTGAAATATATATTAAATATATGTAACATTTTAAAATCCAGTGGCTGAGTGGTAGTGTATTGTACTTCCACACCACAGGTCCAGGGTTAAAGTCCCAGGCTGGTCAAGGTCGACTCAGCCTTTCATCCCTTCAGTGGTCGATAAAATGAGTAACCAAGCTTGGAACTGAACACTGGGGATTTCACGTCAAAATGACCACTTGACCGAAACATCCGCACATACACCGCAGCGCCTAAGGTCACGAAAACTGAGATAGGCACAGCAGGCCATGGCCCTCATGGGTTGTTGCGCTACTGAGTTCAGTTATAAATAGCATTGTATCTTTAAATGAAACTTCTAAAGCTAGTAATATTTTATGAGGAAGAAATTATGTTTTAGCTTTTGTATTGAATTCTATAAATCAATTAATTGAATTTGTTTTTAATTTTTGAAAATACTGAGGTTAAATAAACAAAATTACTGCATAAAAGCCATTACTCGCCTGCTTCAGTGGGTACTTGATGGTGTTGCATGAATATAAAAGTGTGTGTGTGTGGTACATAAATCATTGTATTAAACTTTCATGTGCATCGAAGAAAATTCATTTCACCCTCGTTAACAATCTTGGGAGTCAATTTCCATAAAATCCGTTCTGAGCGGTTGTCTTTACTCAACAAAAGAAACATGCCTTCCGAATTTCAAAACTGTTGGTTAAATAGCACAAAGAAGATTAGTTTTTTTTTATCATTGTGCTTCTAGTAACCACCGCAACACCTCCTTGGAAGTAGAAACCCGTATTTCGTAGATCTCTATCCAATAAATACACTGCTGGCCAACGTAAATGCAACACCCTGAAGGAAGCACGCAAATAACAGGAAATTTACAACATACATTAGCGGAGGTGAGATTTTCAAATTATTAGAATTTCAGCGCAGACACACATCACGCACGCCTGTGGCGCCACCTCAAAGTGCTATTTAAAGCTTGGAGATTTCGACGATTTCAAGTTCGGCAATTGTGTATTTCTTGAGGTTTTTTCAAAAAACGATCAGTTAAGTCTCATAGAAAACAGCGATCAGCTTTTGATCAAGTATCCGAGTTCGACAGAGGAAGGATAGTGGCCTACAGAGAATGTGGATTATCTTTCAAGGAAATCGGTAGTCGTGTTGGGCGAAACCAAACAACTGTAATGCGGATATGTGATCGTTGGATGCAGGAGGGTACAAAGGACCGACGTGGTCGATCGCATGCACCTCAATGCACCACTTCACGTGAGGACAGGCAAATTGTGCGCATGGCAGTGACGGATCGCTCAGTCACATCACGAACCATTGCACAGCACATTGAGTCTGTAACGCATCATTCTGTGTCTGCGTGGCGTACCATTCGACGCCGTTTACAGCAGAGTGGTCTGCCCGCAAGACGTCATTTCTTGGTCTACCCTTGACGCAGAACCACAGACGTCTCCGCCGCCAATGGTGCGATGAAAGAAGGATGTGGGTGGCATAATAAAATGAAGTTCTCCTTACTGACGAGTCACGCATCTGTCTGCACCGCCACGATGGTCAGATTCGGGTCTGAAGACACCGTGGAGAGAGGATACTGAACAGCTACGTTATGCACCGCCACACTGGTACTGCACCGGGTATTATGGTATGGGGCGGTATTGGATATGACTCTCGCACTCCTCTAGTACGCATTGCCGGTACTTTAAACAGGCAGCGCTACTTCTCCGAGGTGTTGGAGCCAGTTGTCCTTCCTTACATTCAGGGCTTGGCCACAGTCATATTTCAAGAGGATAAGGCACGACCACACGTGGCACGCATTGTCCAAAGATTCTTCGTCAATCACCAAATTGAATTGCTTCCCTGGCCGGCTCGCTCTCCGGCTCTTACGCCGATAGAAAACATGTGGTCCATGGTTGCTCAACGATTGACCCAGAGAACACCCCCAGCTTCCACACCAGATCGACTATGGCAACGTGTGAAAGCTGCTTAGTCTGCTGTACCCCAAGAACACATCCAAAGTCTTTTTGAATCAATGCCGAGGCGTGTGTCAGTGGTGATCTTTAACAATGGCGGCTACTCTGGCTACTGATTCTGGCAAGAACCACACTTCACAGAATTCTATAAATTTAATCATTTGATACTTGGTCAACATGTTAACTACAAAATAAATTTTGTTGTGCTATCTCTTGTCTTTCTTGGTGTTGCATTTACGGTGGCCAGCAGTGTAAATATGTTTGATAAATTTCAGGTCTAATAGTTCGAAAACGTGAATTATAATGTATAGTGCCCTCTTTACCTCCTTTTACAACCCTTGGGTTTCCGAAAACCCGTTCATAGTGCATCTGTACTCAAGTAAAGAAACACGCCTAATAAATTTATGTATATGGGTCTAATAATACAAAAACGAGATTTTTTTAATACCTTTCTATAATCATCCTTGAAAGTCAATTTCCTAAAAGACAGTCTTTAGCGGATCTCTACTGAACAAAAGAAACATATTAGCCAAATTTCAAGTATGTATACATAATAATTCAAAAACGAGAATGTTTATCTATAACGCCTTACTAAACCTCTTGGAATCGATTTCTGTAAAATGCATTCTTTTGGGATGAAAGAAACATTTTCACCAAATTCCATATCTATAGGTCTAATAGTTTGGTAGATGTTGAGATGAGTGGGAAAGTCACTTTTCTCTTTTATTTATGTCTTCATTTATTTAAATGAAGAATATTTCTCATGTTTGTGTAAAAGGGGAAAACAAAGAAAGTTATCAATAAGCTTTATAAAGACGATGGTTATTTCAAAATTTTAATTTATATGAAAATAATATAATCATTTTTATTTAATCTTTGAAAAAGAAAATATATTTTTTGAAAGCTGAAAAGGAGTAAATATTACTTTCACTTATGATTAAATAGAATTGAAGTTATTTTTCTTAGTTAGAAACCCACACACAAATAATACCAAGATCTTATAGATAAAGGAACTTTTCATGTCAATACTGTGGTATGATCGCGAAAGTAAAGTTCATTTATCGAAATACTACTTGAAAAGGAAAATTAAAAATGTGTTTTGTATTAATGTTTATATCACCACGACATATATTTTCTTCACATCAGGGTTTTTTCCTCGTATTTCTTAACATTATGTTTTAAAATTGTATTTTTTTCTTACATATATATATCAGGTTAAATAATTTTTTTCAAAACTATTTTTGCTGTTATCGTCCAAATTCAATTCACTCAAGTGGTTGCTCTTCAGATTTCGGCACTCCGTCTTTCAAAGGTATCATCGCAGTCCATTTCGCGTGGTCCTTACGGCGCAGATGCCTCCACAACCTCTAACGCCGGTCTTCGAAGAAGAACAACAAAAGCTGATCAAGAAGAGAGGCAAAAGATCGATAGAATATCCTCGTTAACTTGTGAGCCGACCATTTAACCCCTCTGGGTGGGCCATTTTCACACCCTTCATAATCTCTGATTGGTGAGCGTAGCGGATCTGCACACAGCCCTCCTCGTCTTCGCCCCAACTCTATTGGTTAGTTGGGAAATAGGCTAGCGCATGTGAAATCAACTTCATACCCTTAACGTGTTGCCATATGGATGGTCTATAAATCAACCTGTTACTTTGGCAATGAATACACCTCCAGGGCATGTCTTTGTCACAACAGGCTGACATTCCTCTTCATTCAAATAAATCGCGGTACACATGTGCGAAGGGGACTCAACAAAGGAGAATGTTCATCGAAGTGTTCTTTCTATAGATTATGGTGTCTGAACGTTATCTGAGGGTCGGAGAGGGAGGTGTGCTTTCAACTTATCGGCCTTCAGAATCGGCGAGATACCTGTTTTGCTGGAAAGTCCTTTGTCAGTGTACGCTGCAGCTAGCGCTACGTAAGCCGAAGCATCATATGACGTTGGTTGCATAAACGCAGTTGTTGCTGTCGTGACTACTGTGAAGCTTCATTTCACCAGCCGACAAAATAGTAGTAGGGTGGAATGTTACACAAACTTTGAGCTTGCTGATGTGCATCTGACATATAGGGTCGTTGATTGCAATGGACTAGCCGCACAGGGGTTGTATACCCAACGTTACCCAAGGAGGCTAACTCTCAGCTACCCCTTCTTTGCAAGCTTGCACCACATTGTAGGACAGTGGACCCTTCATCGTGGACACACAGGAACGTGAGCAAAGAGTAAGAACGCCAAACAACGAGAAGACTGCGCTGAATCTGGTACAGAAAAATGGCGGTACGTATCTGTATTTCCCATGTAACCGTCTGACGGATCTTGCGTACAAAAGACGTGCACCCCTATTGTCCCTTAAATGTTCTTTTTTTTTTAATTTTAAGCTGTACAAGGATAATAAACATGTTTTCTCCTCTTTTTCATATCTATCTTTTTTGTGTTTTCAATCGTCACAACAGCACCAGGAAAATTTTTCCGACCATGCATTGCTGTGTGATTTCCCATTGTCTATGTGTACTCTAAAAGTTTTTAACTATTGTACGGATACACCCTACGTAACACATATTTTGTTTAACTAAACACGATAAAACTAAAGATATTGAAATGAAAATTAGTAAAATATTTTTGTAAAATAAGAGTATTTTTTTCCAGATAAATCGTTTGCTGAATTAAAAATAAAATTTGCACTCCAAACTGTTTACGGCATTTATTTTTGAAAGTAATCCCCGATTTTTTTTAATTTTGAATATTGGCTATTTAGAATAATATTTACACAATTCTGCAATTATAAGGTTGAAAAATGTTTAGAAATTAACAAATTAATCAAATTACTATATAGTGCTTACATTATTTAAATTACCATGCTAAAGATTATTAAATTCTACAGTATTATAATTTATTCCACTTAAACTTTTTAACAGTGATATAAATTCAGCAAGAAATGACGATTATTAGGGCAAAAGGATATTTCACCTTTGTTGTTTTAACAGTACCCAAATGCATACGCATAAATTAAATCAGTATTGCTTCTAACAACCAATGAAATTCAGTTTTCAGTGCATCACAAAATAATTATAACACCGTGTTGAAATATACAAAAACATTTCTATTTCAAAATTTGGTATACATGTATTATCCCTTTGGCAATTTTGCCCATTCAAAAGAAGTCAATTTTTGTGTTGAGACATCCACGGCAAAATGATTTCCACCATTGTCTGCATATCGCTACATTTGGCAACGTCCTTTGATGTGACGAAATTGGTTCATGGTATAATACTTAAGTACCCACATTTTTTAATTTATTCTTAAGACCTCAGATTGTAGTAAACGCTTGATTTTGTCTCATGCTTATTTCAGTCAAGATTTTAATTTACCCTAAAAAAATATTTTGCTTTAAAATACTTACAAACAAGGTTCATAGTTTTCTTGGACTTCCACTTCGTTCCGGTTGATGGATTCATTATATACCTTATAAGCGTCTACTGCTTTGTTGTGACACGGTTCCATTAAGTGTTCTACTTGCTTGAAGCAATCTAAGGTTTGTAAGTACACTGAAAAAATAATGAAGAAATCTAAGTAATAAATGAATAAATCTAAGTAAAAAGGAGAAATAAATGAATAAATCTAAGTAAAAAGGAGAAATAAGTGAATAAATCTAAATTTAAAAAAGTCAGTTTATATTATGTAAATGTTTCATTGCATTAAATTTCATACTTTTCTGTTATTGTTTACTATTATTAAAAAATATCTATAATATTCTCTCATTTACTCATCATTCTTTATAAAAGAAATAAAGCAATCCTTACTCTTAATTCTTATGTTTTACTCTTTGTTTCCAATTCCTACTATTATAGTTCACCCTCTCCCTATATATATATATATTGTACAAATATTCAATCTTTAATAAAAATACATTTTATTCATCCACCAAGTTCAAATACATTTTTTGAACTTCTAGTGTGGGACACTTGATGTTAATACAGTTTTTTCAAATATCAATTCATTAATTTAATTTAATTAATTAATTTTTGTTAACGAGAAAAATTTCAGTCGATAGTATACCTCTAGATGGCAGCACCATTGGATAAAACAGCTTTTGTTAAATTTGTGATGAAGATTTAACTTAATCTGAATAACCATATGTTAGTTAAACGTCAGCATTCCTCTTACACTGGTTTTAAGATATAAATACTTACCTTTATTTTCATATTTTATTAAATAATATAATTACATGCTTAATGTGGTTTAAAAGTTTTCCTTGCTAATTTAAAAGGTGTTTTGCTACTTCATGTTTTAATTCTGTCATATGTATATACATATTTATATTAATTGTAATTATTTCATAAAAATAACTTAAATAATTTTTTTCTTTATTAAACTAAGTAGGAATTTATTTAAAAAAATATTTTTGTATTACTTATTAATCTTTATAGCTGTTCAAAGTGAATAAGTTGAATGTTTATAAATTTCATAAAAATATATTTTAATAAATCTTACAAGGATTAATTTTTACCTGATCTATAAACATTGAGAATCATGTCAAGTTCTACTAAATTGCTTTTTTAAAGATAATCTCAAAAATTTCACCAAAAATAAACTGTTTGAAAGCAATATATAAATAGTTGCTCTTTAAAATATTTAATAATATAGCTAGAATACAAAAATTATTTTTTCATTACTATAAATTTTTTTTAAAGTTACAATTTAAAAAAATAACTGTAAGTATAAATTTATTTTCATAATATAGTGCAATAAAAGAAAGTCTCAATTTTCTTTGAGTAATTAAAAATAATATTACTATTTCATATAACTCTCATTTTCAAAGAATTTATACTATGATAGCAAGTAAGCAAATTGCAGAATACAAAGAATATATTTGTTTCAATAAGGAAATGCATACATTATTACAAAGGCGGAAACAAATACCATAAGCCTAAACTATATATCCTTTACTTGTCTATTTAATTAGAAATCTAAAACAGAATTGCACTCATCTAACTTTATATATTATCAACCAAAATATTAGCTTATATTTTGAACAGAATGATAATGATGTCCAACCCACATTTATAGTGTGTTATTTTTCTACTATATAAACCTAAATAAACATTCATTGAAATGCAACATAAATTCCATAAACAAACATAAACCCCGTTATAAAAATTTTCAAACACGATTTTTATTTAATAATTATGTCCCAAGATCATTGGGGCAAACTTTGAGGGAAAGTAGGGGACATCATAATTATGATCGGAAACGTCTTCGTTAAGTGCAAGGTGGCGTTGTTCAGAAAAGAATTTTAGGAAACAAACGTGAATTATCACAGTAATTTGATCTGTTATCGCCTGCCAAGGTGCATGAAATATTTTACAAATACCGGCTTGGCAGATATCATCCTGATTTACGGATCATCAGATGGAAATTCATGAGCAGTATAAAGATTATATCGCAAAAGGTTCCCACTGGACATGCATTGGACAACCAGATGTTTGTCAATTTGCACCACAATCTGTGTGAATATGGATCATTACGAAAAAATAGGCGTAAGGAAAGTGGTATGGTTTGGCCATTCTTGTTCATTTCTTACCTTACATCCTCACGGGCCACCCATCCACCCTTTTGTAGTTTAGTACCGTAAATTAATGAAATCGTTTGCAATTACAGTATAGAGTATACATAATTGTAAGAACTACTTTCAACTTGATAATTATCCTATTTTTCATTGCTTATCACTTTACTATCTTTTACTTGTAGACATCCTTATTCTTTGGGAAGTCCCTGTCATTGTACTAGTACGACAAAGGTTTTAACGAGCTTTGACCATTGCAAAATCATTCATAACATCATTGTAATCAATTTATTCGGTAATATCATTTTGAGTGTATAACACTATCAAACTCTTCCGCTTTTCATTTTCCACAGTATATCTCATTTCAGTCTTTACTCTCTTAATGGCCGAAACGCTTTACTCATGACTCGCTAGTTGGTGGTAGGTTCGCTGTAATTTTAATTACTTTTTTTCCACCGTCAAATTTTTTGCGCCTTAGGCACGTGTATAGTGAGCCTAGCGGAAAAGCGGTCCTGCGTAAATAAGATGCATATGTGCCAGCTAAGTGTTTGTAAGACCTTCTATATTTCTCTGAGATCGATATCAGCTCAAACAAATGCTGTAATGCACGTCTGTTTCCTTAAATGCTCTTGTAAACTATGCCACCTAGCGGCGAACGAGTACATTTCGGACAATTTGTTACTATGCAAATCTGAGTCCTTATGGCTACATCCACTTAAAATTTGTCCCAATTATCCTGAGGCACCCCGAATATAAGCGGTATTTTTTAACTTAAAAAAGATATATAAATACTTTTTTTTTGTTTTCACCATTGTTAGTGACAATTCATTGCGCTGAACTGATGTGTGATGCAAATGGTTTCCTTTGTTTCATTCATTATACAAAAAACTCTAATAATGATGTTGAACAAAGAGCTTAACCTCCAAAAGATAAATGATATTACTTAGCGAAAATAATTGCGTTTTTTTTTTTAGAGTTTATAGAAAAAATGGCTTTTTATTCTTTGAAGAACATTTTTCTGTAATCAGTATCTAAAATTAGTATTAAGTGCTCTTATAACTCACAATTGGTTGTAGAATCTGAAAAGTTGCCGGCAATTAAGCATTCTTTTTACAAACAAAACAAAGCTGTAAGATTTTCTAGTACTTTTGTTTTTAATAAGCCATAACTTTTTTTGTAAAGAGTGTATTTCAATAGCAATTTTTTTATACAGTTATTGTAATAATAAGACTGAAAAACATGCGAATACACTTACATGACCTGAGTTTTGAATCCTTATTACACATTTCCTTATAAACTGCTTTCTCATAAACAAAATATGGAAAGACATCTTCTTTTGGTTGACCACAATCTTCTTCAAATTTGTCGATACAGTTTGTCATCTTTAATAAATCCCTAAGAAAGTTGAGAAGTAAGTATAGAGATATTATTTGACAAAAATAATTTACTTAAGTGTAATGAAGAAAAATACAATGTATACCTTTTCTATAGGAAATTACGAAAAGTATAAATAAAGAATCAAAATTAATAATTCATTATCATTAAATAAGTGGCATATTTTTATGGCATTATACATATATTATCCGAGCAATAAAATATTGTTAGTAATCTGGTATAAAATATTGTAAATAATTTGTGTTTGGATGTGTAATGCATTTTTATTATTCTATGTTATATGTTAAAATTGTAATATTTGCAAGCAACGTCATCCCTTACATTATAATGGCAATTTATTGGGAACAACTTGGCGAAACTTTGGCGATAGAACCAAATTGGCATCATTTCTGGCAAAAAAGTTAGCGACTTGGCAACCACGTTGGCGACAATTTTGGGTGAGTTCGGAACCCTCTGGATTTTTCTGGAAATTTGTAGAGAAATCTACTAATTTCAAGACCTATGACGCAAGCGGTTCTTTCTCGAAAGACCTGCTAGATCAATAAATAGAGAGATGCTCGCCGAACTGAGTCAGACTTGTTTTTTCCAGCAATTAGTAGTCTTACCTTGACCATGAAGAGTAGAATAGCAATTATCTCGGCTGTTGAGTAGGACGAGTGGTGCTTATGAATAATCTAGCTTAATTGTATTTTAGACGCTGATATTGAGTATGAGTGTGTGCCCTTCTAATATTTTTCTGCGAATTTTGCTGCTGAATCTCGTATCTCAAGGATCGATTTTCGACAATAAATTCTTATCGCTCTTAAAGAACTAGCTTGTCCTTTGCAGGACTGCAAATGCCTTGTCCTTAAAATTCTATCACCCCGATGAGCGTAACAATATAGAAAATAGAGAAATATCTCTTAAATGCTAAATTTTACAATGCAATTCACAAGGTAGAACTACTTTTGACTTCTTGGAGTACTAATAAATCATCATTAACTTAATTAGTGTATTAATCATAGAACAAAAAAGTATTATTTTCAGAAAGATTCTGATAGAGAGATATATATATTTTATTATATAATAAATAAGAGTTTTAGCTTGTCAGAAAATATATATTTCTTAAACTTTTAACTCTTCGATCATTACTTTTTTCCAGAACTTAATATGCGTCCTTGCTTTGGTTTTATCAGATTTAATTGACTGATTGCTATTTAAGTCGTTCTAAAAACTAAACAAGAGCTTTCTAAAGCAGACGATCTCAAAAATGTAAATTACAATCCTCTTTATAAGATAATTTGGTACTGAAGTATTATATTGTCGATCAATTTCGTCAAATCAAAGATGTTGATAATGTACTAAATTCATTAGGTTTCATGATAAATAAAATCTCTCACATATTCTCCATTGAATTCAAACTTGACTTTGTCCTTGTATTTGTTCTACTTGTAAAATTCAGAGGCAATTTCAAATTTGATAATTGGCTAAATATGTTCAATTGGCAGCAGTGAAGTACATGAGATTATTGACTTCAAGTACGAGTTTGTATTTATCAATCATATGACTGCGATGTCTGATGAATTCATCCCCTTCGAAAGACGTCACCAAATATGCTGTTATATATTATCATCGTTATTATTACAGTGTTTGAATATTCGTGAAAATTTCCCATTATTGGTTGCATTTCGTGGCATATGGCGACATTTTCTGATTTGACAAAATTGATCGACTCTATAATATATACAAGGTGTGACACAAAAAAACGAGACCAAGTGTGTAGCTTGAAAAAAGAGGGGAATTGTCGACAACTGTTTTGAGGACGTCATCCCTCCTCTATCCATGTGGCTAGTTTCGTCTTAAGCGATCATGCAAGTTAGGAGTACTGCTTCATTGAGTGCACACGTACATCTGCATTCTGCTGGGAAAATGTCAAATCTTCATCAAGTCTTCAGAAATCAGCCACGAAAACATTTCAAATATTGATCGAGGTTTATGGATACGGAACTTTGTCTCGTGCACATGTGTTTGAATGGCATAAGCGGTTTTCAGGGGAAGGACTGTGGGTAAGATGAACGTTCTTGACGCCCTAGACAAGGGATTATAGACCAAAGCATTGCCAAAATTCGTGATATGAGGGTGTTCTCACACATATCAGTGCCCAGACTGTTATCCAACACAGCTACATTGAAGTACTAAAAAGTTTTCGTAAAAAAAATTACGGAAAAAAAGGCCAGAATTTGGGAGTAATGGATGGCTGTTGCAGGAAGGCAATACACTCGCACACACGGCTCTATTTGTTAAGCAGTTTCTGACTAGCAAAAACATTATTGTGAAGGGGCATCTTTCTGATTCTCTTGATTTAGTCTCATGCGACATTTTTTTATTTCGTATAGTTAAATTTTTCTCAAAGGTAGCCCATTTCACATCAGGTGAAAGGTTCAGGCAAAAATGGAGAATCTCCTGAAGGGCCTTCCAAAAACCTCGTTCCAGAACTGTTAACAACAATAGCAGCATCAAATGCAGAAGTGTGTGGATACTGAAAGGAACTACTTTGGAGATGATAATGTTACGGAGAACTGATTTTGTATGTATAATGTTTTATTAGATGAATCTCGGTTTTTCTGTGTGGCATACCTCGTAAGTATTGATAATTTATTTATCGCAACTTGGTGAAAATCACTTTCATCACTAAAGGAGGAAATGAATAGAGAAATTGTAATAAAGTTTTCATATTTCTTAGGATCCTTATAAAACAGTCTTAGAAAAATTACATTTGTATAGGCAGAAAAATAAAGCTATTTTTTTCAGTGATATAATGCAATCAAAGGCACTTACGGGCAATATTTATTCAAGTCTTCTTCAGAAGGGACCATACCTGCTTTCTCGATATTTTCATCTGGATAAAAACTGGAACATTCCATCACGCGCGAGTCATCACAACCTTTTTCCGCTGCCACTTCATCTCCTTTAGAAAAATAACAGTAGATTTATAAACCATAATAATATTGGAGATAACTTTTGAAAATAGAAAGATAAAATTTGAAATAAGTGTTTGTAATTATGATATTTTTTAAAGAGAAGTAGTGTGGCGTCACCTCGTTCGACGGATACTTTAAGATACCACTTGTCCCTTTTGAAGCACGTGGGTGAGAAAAATGGCCAGATGGCCATTGTATATTCTCAAACTGGACCATGTATTTTTCTCTCATGCCCGTGACGAACCAGACGTTGAACCGATTCTGGAAAAGCTTTGATGTTAACACACATCTTCCTTCTCCGACATCCATATGGTTTTTTTTGTCACAAAGTTTATAGAAGAGACACACCTGTTGTACGCTTATCCATTCTTTCGTTCCTTCTCACATGCTTGCGCGAAGTACTTGAATGGAAGAAGTGTCGACCTGTTATAAGGAAGAAATACCCAGGAGGGTATTTCCAGTGTCAAAGTGACAGGTTTATTGATAGACCCACCATTTGATTTACGAAGAACGGCGACATAGAGGATCTCAGTCGTAACGTTTTTTTCTCTCAAAGAACCAATGGAGTTTGGACCAAGACAGAGGATGCGGGTGCAGACGTGTGAAGCTCGCAAATCATAAACTATTGGGGCGTGAAAGAGCCCAGTCCCGCCCAGGGAATTTAAAGAAAGTTTTGGAAGATGACAAGGGAAGATCAAGAGATGAAGGAACTACGAGGACATCTTCAAGACGAGTCTAGACACACAATAGTGATTGACTTTGGCGATACAAGCGAAAGAGATTGGGGGACAGCCACATCCAGGAAACGATCATCTGAATATCAACGAACGTTGATCCGGACTTGAACTTTTCTCCAGTGAAAAAGGCTGTGAAAACTAAAAATATTAACAATGGAGTTATTTTTTTAAAAATTAATTTGTAAATAAAATGCCTTTTGGCCATAGCTGTATGAAACCTCTCACTACCCAGGAATAAAGCATATTTGGGGGACACGATGTTACATAGTGTACCAAAAGGAACAATCAGCATAAGAAACTACATCGTCGCTGTCTCTGTGATGGAAGACGCGTTAGCGCAAGAAGAATGTTGTAGGTGCATATCATCAAAGGAAAGAGAGCAGCAGCAGACCGGTGTGCCTGAGGTTATTCGGGTACAAATCATGATGACCGGCAGCACGGATGTACAAACAACATGGTCTCAAATGAAAGTGCGTGCTACTTTTCAGTATGAATGATCAGTGGGAGCAGTGTATCCGACATTCATGGGTTCCTACACCCTGTGTAAGATAAAAAGGTCATATCTCGTCAAATGGGATTTTGCTGGTTTGGCATGTTCTGAAAGGAAGACAGACTGTAGTCGATCTGAAGATGAAGGTCAAAATGGGTATCCTTCCGATTCACGAATGAAAGCAGCATTGCCCTTTTAAACTTTCTCCTGGATTCTGCATTGAAAGTCGCATTCTCGGAAAGTAACATCTAAATCATTGCTAAGGTTGTGCAGGTTCTATGACAATTCCTGGCATCGAAGGGCACTGGGATTAATCTGAGTGTTTTTTTTTTCAAAATGATTACATGGTATAACAAATATCTCAATCTCGGTGGTCATTAAGTCGAAAAATAATGCAAAATAAGTAGCTCATCACGTTATGGTGTCAGCGACGGATTTAGGCTTAGGGCAGGCAAATTTTTAGGCAAATTTTGGGTGGCAAACTTTTAGGGGCGCAAAATATTTCGAGGTCGCAAAAAATTGAAACCTATTTTATTTTTTATCAACTGTAAGATCGAATTTTAATGCTTATTTTCTTGCTTTGACAGCCTCAAGATGTCAATATTAAAAGGGTAGAATTATTTTTTCAAAATAATCAATCGTGTAAGCAGTAAAATTTAAAGTATCTAATAAATAGATACTGAAAATATCTTCGTTAAGTATATAGCATTTATCTATTGGCGTTAGATTTTTCATAAGTTTTTCTTCATATATCTAGACGTAGAGTTTGTTTGCTCATAATTAAAACACAAAGTATTAATTCACCATATTTAATTATATCTTTGCCCGGTTACTCAAAAATTTCATAATTGTTTTTAAAATCTAGCATACAAATTTTATAGTTTTACGTAATGTGTGTGTGTGAGGCATAATTTATGCCTAAATCAAATACTTAAATAAAATTCGAAGCTCTTATTACTATATATTCGTATTATTATTATTATTATATATATAAGGGCGTCAAACTAACTTGGTCCTAGGGCACCATTGAACATAAATCTGTATCTGTGGGTTGTATTTTTTTATGGCAATAAAGTTTTCGTGTGAAAAAAATAATAAAACTTACTTTGAGAATTCCCTTGTATATGCATTACTATTTGTGAAAATATTGCAACGCTATAAATGAATCATCATAAGTATGAAATTTATTGTTACTTGTAATGATTTAAATAAATGGCCAAATTTACAGAGAAATAAAGTAAGAATAATACCGCAAATCAATATTCTGTGCATATTGAAATTTTAGTACAACTACACAAAATATGATATTACTAATTACGTTAAAATAGTTTAGAAAGGCCGCATAATGACAGCAGCTAGATTAAAAAATTTAATATTTGAAATATTAAAATTTTGAAAAACTGTGGAAATATATATTACATGATGTACACATATTTTAAAATTAATTACATTTGAAAAAAACGGTAATCAATTTTTTTTTTAATTCTTAGTAACCTAATATAATCTAATGTACATATGATCTTTGCAAATGGTTACTTTAAACTAACTGCTATAATACATAATGTACTTAAATATTTCAAATATTATACTTATATGGCACATAATTTTTCTATGTCAATTTTGATATTTTTAATCAGGCAAATTTTCAAAATGCTGATAACAAATATAAGAATATCTTTTGTGCTGATCTTCTAAAAACAAATCCCTTTCTTAAATTCCATAAAATTTTCTTAGTTCATGCACAGTTAATGCAAATACACAATGTTTAAATAACTTTTAGTTTTTGTCTTTTCAGACTCATATGTTACCGGTATATTCTAAACAAATCATTAGAGAATTTTATATATCAGTTATTAATTTAAAAACAGTATTAATATTAATGCTTAAATAATTATTCTAACCTAATGAAATTCGAATACAGATCATGTTTGAAACATTCTGAAGTAAAATTATTTGTAGAGATAACAAACATACAACTTTTTTTATACAACAGTGATAAACTTACACTAAAATATATCATTTATAAAATTATTGTAAATTAGCTAAATAAAGTTCAAAATTAAAAAATTTCTCAGTCAAATTATTCCTTCAATAAGGTTAGCCCTAAAATAATACTATTTTTTTTTTTTTCATTTTTAACTAATAACATAAAATTTATTTTACCTTTTACGCAGACTACACCAACAACGATAAAGAACACGATCCACATTTCGAAGTAAAACTAATCTTTTACACAATTTCCCACTCTGGAAAAGAATTAAACAAGCAAATAAAAATGTCCGAAAAAACTTTTCATTGAAAAATTTCCGCACGCTTAACCCTATAAAGTGTTGCAGGAAATGCTGTATGAACTCATCGCTACCATACGTCAATTAAGTTTCAAGGTTGCCCGGCCCAACACGCATAGCTGGTTTCAAAAAGTTTTAAAAAAAAAAAAATATCCTTGATGTATTAATTTAAAATTTCTGATTTCGCGGTATTTGAAAAATAGTGGGTCATTGATATGGAATATTTATTTTTTTGTGTTCTTTTTTGGAAAATAATTAAATGTCTGGATGTTAAACGTATCGAATTGAATTATCTGTTGAAATATGAAAACCAGGTTTTTAATTTTCACCTCGATTGGTTTATTATTAGTATTATTATTAATGATTGTACTAATTTTATTCATTCCCTTGTTAAATAGTGGATAAAGTTGTGGGTCAAAGTCAAATAAAAAAATCAAAGCTCGTAGTTTCCAGGTTGTCAGAATCAGTTCTACATTCATAAATTTTAAAATAAAAAAACTTGTTTCTCTGTAAGTCATAATTAGCGTTTAAATAAGCTCAAATTTTCTTTCTACTTCCTTTCCCATATTTTCTCGTAAACTCGGCATTTGGTTCTTAAATGTTACTAATAAATTTTGATCTAGTTTTATAAAGTATATTAAAACAAGGAAAGCATTTTTTTATTTTTTTTTATTTTCCCTCGCAATTACTTTTAATGATATATATGCATTGTGCATATATTGAAATATACCACTAAGGCAGTTCCAAAATGTGTTTTTGCACATTTTTAAACACATTTAAAGAAAACTTTTTCGATTTTTTTAAAGCATGCGTTTCATTATTTCCTCTAAATTTTTTAATAACAAGTCGTATGTTCCATTGAAAAAGATTTGGGATCTCTATATATAGAGTGTGATATTTCCTTGAACTTTCAAACATCCAAACAAAAATTCACTTTAAAAAACAAAAACATCTCGAATTTTAAAAAATTCTAAGAAAAAGATTAATTTCTAAAAATAACACCAAAAAGCAAGATTGAGCACATTACGTGTATACTACCACTAAATATTTATGCACATTTAAAGTGGTGTATCAGTTCATAAATGCAGAGCAATGTATGCAAATAATAAGCATGTGCCTTCGAAGCAAATCGTAATTTATTCTTAAATTTTTCAGTAAGATACAGCAGATTTTATTTAAACAAGAAGCAATTAACACAAATGTATAAAATAACAGCATAATAAACTCAGAAAAACATCACATACATATAGATCTTAGTATAGTTTAAATTCGTAACCACAATAACACATGAAACAAACGAAATGAACATTTGCTATCAAATTTATAGATATATCTCTGAGCAACTATTTTTATCATCAAATTTGGACACTTGGTAGATTATCATGACCAAATTTGCTGTCAAATTTACTCTTACTTCTCAGCATTATTGAAAAGTATATATATATCAGTAATGCACACAGGAATTTTTCAAGGGGGTTTGGTCCAGGGTCGAAAGTGCACTATGAACGTATCATGGTCCAATACGTCGCCCAACATATTCTTATGATTTTGTCGATTTTCGGGAAAAAAATAGTAAAAAAATTAGTTTTTGAATGAAACACTAGCATTAATTAATAAAATTAATTATTAATAACAAAAACTTGAATAAATTCTACGTACTATATACGTTGAATTATAATCAATCGATAAAAAAATCAAGGGCTTTCGGGGATCGGAACCCGATTACTCCCCCTTGTATGCATCACTGATATATATATATATATATATATATATATATACTGGTGTCCAAAAGTTAAACATAAATCGTAAAATGCGAAAAGCAAGGAGTAAATATTCGTAAAATTATTCCAAATTTCTTGCGAATATTAATTGTGTAAAGAAGAAACATTGGGTTTATGCAAAACTTTTCAGTTGACAACGTCCTGCGCGAAACATCGGCGCATGTCAGAACGCGGATAAACCGATTCATGCAGCATAGGCAGTTCAGACAAGTTTCGTGCAACTGTTGTGCGAAGGAACGTTGTTAACCATCAAACAAGATGAATGATGGCAAAAAGACGCCAATTGGACATGTTTACGAAAGGAAGAATCGTTGGAATGCTGGAATCCTCACGATCACAAACCGAAGTGTCTCGAATTCTGAATGTGGACCAGTCTGTGATCTCAAGACTGTGGCAGAGGTTTCAAAAAACGAGAGATGTTACCCGACAACCAGTATCAGGTCGACCAAGAGTCACAACTCTTCGCCAAAACCGATATCTGGTAATAAGTGTGCTACATCAGAGGGGCAGTATTGCCAGAGCACTGGGTTCGGCATTCACAGTCGCCACAGGAACACGAATTTCGAGACGAACGGTTTACAGGAGACTCAATCATGCTGGCCTCTATGCCAGAAGCCCAGCAGTTTGCATTCCCTTCACGTCTGCGCATAAACGCGTTAGTTTGAACTGGAGTTTGAAATATCAACATTGGAGTGTGGGAGAGTGGGCCAATGTGATGTTCAGTGACGAGTCCCGGTTTAGTCTGAGTAGTGATTCTCGGCGGGTAACGATATGGAGAGAACGTGGAACACGTTTTAAACCAAGAAACATAACGGAAAGACATTTTCCACCAAGGGGAGTAATGGTATGGGCAGGCATCATGATTTACGGCCGCACAGTCCTCCGTTTCTTTGACACGGGGTTTGTGACTGCTCAAAGATACAGAGACGAAGTTCTTGAGCCTTATGTTCGCTTGTTTCGAGGTGCTGTCGGTCCTGATTTCATATTCACGGATGATAATGCGCCATGTCACCGAACGGTGCTGATGACTTCCTTGAAACGGAAAACATCCAGTGCATGTCGTGGCCTGCAAACTTCTCTGATTTAAATCCTATCGAGCATGTATGGGATATGCTCGGGAGACAAATTGCAGCCCTTTTGCACCCACCTAGCTCCGTTACAGAACTGAAGAGAGCTCTCCAAGAAGCTTGGAACCGTTTGAGCCCACAACTCATTCATCATCTCATAGCAAGTAGGGTAAATCGCTGTACAGCGTGCCTGGTTGTCAGAGGTGACAACACATCTTATTAAACTGCAGCATCAGTACTTTATTTAATGTTTTCTTCTATTTTTTCTTTAAAGTGTGAATCCTTGCTATGCTCAGTTTTCTTTCAAACTACTAGCTTTGGATAATAAAATTAATTATTATCATTCTTTTGATTTGCTTCCTTATTTTATAACCATTTTACACTCGCATATCACGTTTCCCTCCATTCTGATTTACAGTTCCTTCTTTATTCACATAATTATCAATTATGCTTAATTTTCGGACACCAGTGTATATATTCGCTCTTCTCTTCCTTTGCCAAAAACAAAAACTCTAGTCACAATATACTTCCTGCCAAAAAGTCAACAAATTTAAAGTTTTTCGTAACAATATATTATTGTTACTATTTTATAAAAAAATGTTCTCTCTCTCCCCCCTTTATATATAATCCCTCTCCCCTTTCTAATGGATAACGCAATACGCGAATGAAATTATTAAATGTTTTTATAAGTAATTTAATGCATAATATGTGCTTAATATCTGCTTTATGCTTCCGGCCAATATAATTAGCAGTCAAAATGAAATATTTATCAGAAGTATAAGAATTACATGGAAAACAAAAAGTCAGTGAAATTGAATAACAAACAATTTCTTCATTGTTGAAATTTTATATATGAAATGAATACTTAGTTCTCAAATATCTTTTTAATTGTACTGAATGAATTAAATGTTAGTTGTAGAATAGTTAATTACCTAGTTGAATAATATCGTTAAATAAGCTAAGATATGAGGAAAGTACTGGATAAAAATTCCTGCTGGAAATAAATCAAAAAGATCCTATAGGAATTAGTTTATTTTTGAGATGATCTGGCAGATGTAATCGGATTAATGAAAATAATAAGAATTATTATTTCTGAACAAAGTGGTCATTATCTTTTCATTATAAATAACATGAAACAATGTAATATCTCCATTGATTGACCTCTTAATTTTGAGACATAGCCAAGCGACGAGTTTTTACACCGAAAATGACACCCTTCTCTCACACTTCCACCCAAAGCCAACTTGAGAGTTTAGTATGTTTCTGTGAAAGTGATTCTGAAGCTATAATTCAGCTTTCGGACTTTAATTAGAAATTATATATATATTTTTTTCATTGCCGCTTTAAGCTCATTTCGGGCCTTGGCCGCAGAAAATCTACAGACCTCCTTGCCACTGGTGGATCCAAGAAGAGGATCTTGGATCCGATTAAGACCAGCTTATCTGGGCCCATGGAATGTCTGTTAGCGTCACAGTTTAAAGCTTCACGAAGTTATTAGTGATAGACCTCTTAATATTGAGACATAGCCAAGCGACGAGTTTTTACACGAAAATGACACCCTTCTCTCAAACTTCCACCCAAAGCAACTTGAGAGTTTAGTATGTTTCTGTGAAAGAGATTCTGAAGCTATAATTCAGCTTTCAGACTTTAATTAGAAATTATACATATATTTTTTTCATTGCGCTTTAAGCTCATTTCGGCCTTGGCCGCGGAAAATCTACAGACCTCCTTGCCACTGGTGGGTCCAAGAAGAGGATCTTGGATCCGATTAAGACCAGCTTATCTGGGCCCATGGACGCCTGCCCAAGCACCCAATGGATCCTAGATTGGACATGGAATGTCTGTTAGCGTCACAGTTTAAAGCTTCACGAAGTTATTAGTGATAGACCTCTTAATATTGAGACATAGCCAAGCGACGAGTTTTTACACCGAAAATGACACCCTTCTCTCAAACTTCCACCCAAAGCCAACTTGAGAGTTTAGTATGTTTCTGTGAAAGAGATTCTGAAGCTATAATTCAGTCAGCATAGTCACACCTCCGCTATAACTCAAGGCTATTATATAGCCCATTTTTAACAAAATCTGAACAGTATATGCATATATGTGTGTATATATACGCATATATATAACGAGAGAGAAGGAGAGAGTACAAAAACATAGCTTTCTTGAAGGAACTAAATGAAATTTTAAAAAATCGGCTAAGAAGGATAGTGTCCTATTGATGCTTCCTGCGGATTACATTTGGGGCATATTGATTATGTAGTTTCCAGCTACGTGCGTTATATGCTGGAAAAATTCATTCACCTCATATTTTATTTAAGGGTATTCACCTATCTGATGGGCTCAAAAAGACGAAAAAATTTATTTTTTACATAAATTGCCTCCTTATTTTGTCTAGAATACGGTGTGGTAAAGTGATTTTTTTTAAATTAGAAGTTGTTATAAAGAAGCAATTGTTAGAAGAGCAGATGTGCGGAGCGTTGAGTTGGCATTCGAAGACTGCCCCTGTTGTTTATAGTTGCTTCATACCATTGACCCTTCTGTGCAAATATGCGCTCGAGCAAGTTTGTAGAGGTTTAAAAGGAAATATGTATAGTTATTGAATATTTCGTTGAACTTGTTTTAGTCTTCTCCACCAGGCATCACCGAATGAGGGTAAGTTAAGATTTTCATTGTTTTATACGGACTTGAAACTTTTTTTTTAAACGCGTTTGTCTCAAAACTGTATCTTTCAAACTTTCCTCCATCATATCTCAAGAACGGTTTGACCGAATGACTTCAAATTTATAGGGTAGACTCAGCACATATATATGCACCAAATGAATTACTACCATCCCAAAATTTAAATATTTCTGTTTTTTTTATAACAAAAATATAACAAAAAAGACAAATGAAGTTCAAAACTTTTTCTTCAGAGGTCTACCAAAAATCCAATTTTTGATATTTTCAATTAAGTATTGTCCATTCTGGGCATTTACGCTTATAGATTGAAACGTCGATATTTTTTTAAAATTTCAGATAAGTCAATCAGCCGGAATCATGGAGGAAGTGAGCGTCCATTTTTTCGAGACGATTGTGTTCAGAGCGCTATAACTCACGTTCTATTGGATATTATTGGCTAAAATTTATATACATAGTCTTAAAACACAAATAAATAAATGATAAAAATCTTAAAGCTCTATCTTTTTACTGGTCATCAAAAAACATGCTCTAAAAATGCTTAAAAAACAGGCCGTCACGTGGGTGAACCCCCCCCCCCCTTAGTAAAATATTAAGTCCGTTTCAGTTTAAAGTTTACTTTTGTAATTCATGTCAAACTTTTAAATGTAGGAAATTGTTGAGAGAGAGAGAAAGACAATTGAATAGAAATAAATTATTTTATTTTGACTAAGACTTGTATTAATCAACTTTCCTAACACTTCTGGTACTACAAACGTTTTGCAATCAGAGTCAGACTACATACGTTGTATTTTCCAAGTTATTTACTTTGAAATTTCTTGAAACATTAATTTTAAATTGAAGGAATTAAACAAAAAAAAACTACATTGAAAAATTTGTATATTTTCTTCCTATTCAGTGACAACTTTTCTCATTTATTTTAAATACTTAATATACTTAGGCTTATTTAGTTATTTTCATTTTTAAAAATATATCTTGACATTAGATGTAGTTGTAATTTTGAATTGCACATTTACTTTTCTTATATAATTCTTGACTTCTTAGAAATATAATTCATTCGAAGATTTAAATCGAATATGTTTGCGCGAGCCTGAAACTATCTTATAGTTTTTTTGTAAATATGCGTGTCTAAGAAATCTACATTTTTATAAGTAACTGTGACATTAAAAGTATTTTTTCTGAAGGTATAAAACTAACCAGCTTTTAAAACAAACTTCTGAATACTCTCTGGTAATTGTATTCTTTCTATTCACACTATACAAAGGTGCTGTGATATATTGAATAGAAGAATGAGAATATACACACAATAGAAGAACATAAACGCTTAAAAAACTGCACTTTTTTGTATGCTGCCATTAGAGAGTTGAAACAAAATAATTTACAACTGTGTAAAGCGTTTCTTTCGCAATAGGAATAAAAAGACATTGGGAAACCCAGACTAAATTTACGCTTGGGTGGATATATTTAAAGACTCAGGCAATTTAACAGTTTTCGTGCAAGTAATGGAATTCGTGAAAAGGGTTTTTTATTCACGTTTGCATGAATAAAAAATGTTTTAATCGTTAATGTCACACACACTGCTTCTACATATGACTTTCTTTGTATAATATATATTCACAAGATGAAAAGGAAACTAAAAAAAAATATGTCGTGTCAAATATATATGTATATACTCTTTCAAAAAGGGACTTTTTGGAATAGTTTTCAATAGTTTTCTTAAAAGGGGTTCTCAGGAGTGTTAACTTCGCCTGAAAGATGAAAATAATAACAATTTTCAAATAGATATAATTCTTTGAAAATAAAATGAAATAATTCGAATCGTCTGCACATTATTTAATAAAGGAATAAGAGGTTTCAAAAAATAAAAATTGTTTAAAATATAATTATAATTTTAAATATTATAAGCATATGAAATTAAGAAACCATTTATGTAATAAATATTAAGTAAATTTTACGTTGCACATACTATTTTCTAAAATAGTAGCCTTCGATATATAAAAGTTTAAAAAATTTTAAAATTCACCATACTCTTTAAACCCTACTAATTTTAGTATTATATACCTTTTGTATTTCAAAATATTTGAAAAATATTGAAATTCAAAGTTTTTATAAATGTAATTTTTTTTTTTTAAATATATTTTTCTCTTTATATAAAAATAGCTACAGTGTAATAAGAGGATACATTTAACTTTATAAATCAACTGATTGCTAGTAATTAGAACTACTATTTTAGAAAATATGATGTGCAGCGTAAAATTTAATTAATTTTTCTTACAAAGATGTTTCCTATTTTCATTTGCTTATAATTTATTACATTATGATTATACTCTAAACATTTAACACTTTTTGAAGCCTCATTCCTTTATAAATAATATGTAAAAGATACTAATTATTTAAATTTAATTTCAAACAATTTTATCTATTTGAAAATTGTTTATATATTCAGCCCCTGAGACGAATTTAATACCCCTCAGACCCCTGAGCAAAAGGAGTACCTTTTTTTTATATAGAGATGGATTTGTAATACTTATTTGTGTAGTTTTACAATTCTTGAGAGATGTGTCAAACAAATTCTACTAAAATGATACTTTTTTATTTAACTGGTAAAGAACTGAAAATATTTCATTTTAAAATCAAAAACAAAAATTTCTTACGAACCTTCAATTTGAGATTAATAAATAACAATTTGTTTTTAAAAAACAAGGTAATGTTAGCTTAAAAGAAATATTTCAAGAAAAAAATTAATCCTTAAACTTAAATTTTCATAATCCAAGGAAAATTCACTAAATGATTCATCAATATTTAATGATAATCCTATTTAGTAAGTAGTTTTTTCAAAATATCAATTTTTTTATGTGTTCACCTTTATATACAGTAATACCTCGACTAACGTTACCCCAACTTATGCAAGCCCGGAGTTACCTAGTTTTCAAATCGCATCGATTCGTTTTTTTTTACCGTCATTTTATTAACTCTCTTTTTTGTACGTCTGTCCAGGTGGAATTTTGTAATTGTTGTGGTTGTTTTTAATGCCACCTGTCTGACGGTCTAGGGGACCCATAAATAAATAAAAAATCCCTTTTTGATCTATTAAAAATATAACTTTGTTCTTTTTCTACACAAGTTTCTTTTGTTTAGTTGAAAAATTTTGTTGGAAACTAACTTTCAAGTGATGTTACCAGGGATTAAAGTGTTAATTACTTATAAACAAACGCCCGTTTGTGAAAAGTTAGACGTATAAACTGAAAGTTAGTTTAGTATGTTTATTTTGGTAACTATGGATTAGCTAACAACAAATTTTTTTGGAAATCGACTTTAAAGGGGTGTTGCAAGGGATTTAGTTAGGTTCTAGATAAAAAAATCCTGCTTTGAATTGTTAGACTACGTACTTGAAATTTGGTAAACATGTTTCTTTTGTTGAATATGAATCCACTGAGAATGGGTTTTACGAAAATTGGGGGATCCTATGGGGGATGTGAGGAGTTACAAGGGAGTATACATAAATATAAATCCATTTACGAATTACTAGGCCTACAGTAATGAAATTTGCTGTGCATCTTTCTTTCGTTGAGTTCGGTTATGTTGAAATCCGTTAAGAACGGGTCTCATGGAAATTGACTGTAAAGGAAGAGTGACGAAGAATATTGATGCAAAAATTTCCGTTTTTGAGCTATTAGACTTAGATTTGAAATTTAGCAAGCATGTTTACTTTGTTGAGTAAAGATCCACTCAAAATAAGTTTTACGGAAATTCTCTTTGGGAAAACTGGGAGCGTAAAAGATAATTCTACTTAAATTTTAAAAGTTCAATCCCTGTCCTTTTTAAATTAAGAGTTGAGGATTAGAAAAATGTTTTAATGCAAGGACGTAAATATCAATAATTTATATTTGTATTCACTCTCAAGTTTATATATATATATAGTATTATAACTCGTATATCACAATTGCAAAGTTTATTTTTGTTTAGCCTGGACTCTTTTACAAATTTGTTATAGTTTTTCATAACTTCACGAGGAAAAAATTTCTAACTAAGCATTTCTAACTGACATATTTAGTATTTCCTTATTTTCATGATATTCTTCTTCTTTAAGTGCAGAACTTCCCAGAGATATTCAGTTAACAAAAAAAGCAAACATATTAGATTATTATTATCTGAAGTTTTTTGTATGAAGTACGAGGAAAGATATACCTATAGTTTTATTTAATGAATGTTTTAGAAGAGCTAAATTCATAATGTGGGCTAAACATGGCAGCTTAAAATAATTATGTCGAAAAGTTGTCAAAGTATCTTATGCCTCTAAAATACCTTACTATACTTATGTTAACAATACGGATTTTTTTCAGTTGGAATGATGCATCAACTTTTAAAATAAAATTAACCATAAAATGTGTTTGATGTATTGAAATGAAGAAAAATCAGCTTACATGCATTAATAATATTAATTAGATTTGTTAAAGCGGTAATTCAAAGAAGAAGCTAAAGTTTTTCATTTGAAACTTAAATATCATTTTTAATCAGTTTTAAAATGCGATTATATATACAGGTTTCAAAATTTTTTACAAGAGTTTTAATAGTTTAGTAACCTTAAAAACTGATTTCTATTTTTTTTAATTAGAATATTTGTTTTTGTTGTATATCAAGTACAGCAGAGAATTCAAACAAAGCAAAAAACGAAAAATGATTCATTTTTATTTTTATAAGCTTATACCTATTGTTGGATATTTAATAATAAAGCAGCTTTTTTTTTACAAATACCATGCTATTTATTGAATTTACCTCTGACTCGCATATTTGTGTCTATTGCACTACAATATAACATATCCATTAATTATCAAGTCATTAACACACGTAGTGCCCCTAAACGTTAATTAAGAATCTAATTAAAATCTTTCTTTATACATGACATTTCAAAAATCTCATTTTGTTTCTTAATTAACATTATTAATTTTGGTACAATTGATCCAGACATGATATATGGTCTCAATATTAATTGTTTTAATGAAAGTAGTGCTGAGTGCCGCATTTATTAAGAAATATGATTTCTGCAACCATTCAACATGATTTATAAAGACAATTTAATTAAATTTTATTCACAATGTGATTAATGTTTAGCAAATATTTCTTCAAAAGGATTTTTTACCCTACCTTCAGGTTAATTTATATTTTATAGTTTAACGCATAGCAATTTGTTACTTTTGAAAATAAAAATGATCTAAGAATGCCGGGTTTTTTTTAGTTTCATAGCAACATCCATTTTGAATTTATGGAAACCAAACGCCAATTATGTTGAATATCCTTATTACCTTCTCAAAGCTAGAATAATGTACTTATTTGAATAAAGAACAAACACAAAGTAAAAAAAATTTAAATAAGTTTTATGAGGTTCCATTTCTTTTCGCTCTTTTGGATTTGAGATTAGAAATTATTGTTAAATATTTCCTCGAAGATCTGAAACATAATAACAAACTGCTCCCCAATCTTTTTATCGCCACGGACCGGTTGATATTTGATAATTTTACCGCGGCCCGCTGAAGCGTGTGTGGGGGAGAGGACGTTAATTGTTTTTATACTTTTAGATTCTTTTGATTTAAAAACTTTAATTTAACTTTATTTGTACATGCATTTAGAATGAAATATAATTACACCATAAACTAGTAAAATATACATACACACACACACACATATATATATATTAAGCCTATTCATACTTAGTGAATGAAGAAAACTATTTTACTTACTTTTTATTTTATAATAACAATTAATATAAATACGTATATACATATGGCAGAATCACAATATTAAGAGGCAAAGTAGGAAGCGATTTTCCTTTTTATATGTGGTGTTGGACTATTATTTGTGTTTGTGTTACTATTTATTCATTCATTAAATATAATTGTTCTAATAAAATAGTATTGTAAAAAGAAATCACATTCTTAGAAATTAGGTCATCCCAAGTAGGATTCGATACCTTTGGACTAGAAGTCCATTGTGTGTGGCTACAAACACAACAAGTGATTTTCCTATTTATATATGTTGTTGGATCATCCTTTTTGTTTGTTACTATTTATTCATTAATTAAATGTAAGTAATGAATTGATATCTGAAAAAAACTGTATTAACATCAAATGTTATCCACTATAAGTTCAATATAAAAATGTATTTGAACTTGAATGTATGAATAAAAAGTATTTTTATTAACGATTGAATATTTGCAAAAGATATCTATATATATATATATATAGGGAGAGAGTGAACTAATACTAGGAAATGAATGCATATAAAGCGATTTAGCATGGAATATAAAGCGATTTCCATAAAATGTCGCACCAACCTGAAAGAAATACATAACAGTAAATAAAATAGAAATAGATTAATGTTCCTTGTGTGGACCGATACTATTTGTTCTACGGACCGCAACCTGGGGGTTGGAAACCACTGCAATAGAACTACTGAAACAAAATTTAAATAATTATGGACTAAAACAACAGTAAACACATACCTAGATTGTATTGCTATGAGTGTTTTATGGTAAATACGTTTGTGTTCTATATGTATAAATATTTATCACAAATTAAGAAAGTCGGGCAGTCATGATCGTAAGCTCGTAGTAGGAGTAATTCATGTCCAATCATGATTTCGAATCACGCCATGTAGAAGATAACAGCCGCTATTCTTTCTTTGCGCTGCTCTCAGTAAAATTATTTCGAAGGCTTTAGACTAATAAAATGACCTTGAGAGTGTTTTTGCGAAGGATTCACTTGTTTCAGAGAAAAATTTCCTTATTTGTGCCTTTTCTTTTCACCCCAATAGACCTTTTCCGCGTACCTATATGAAAAAGGATGGCACTGGGAAATGAAAGGCGTAAATTTCAATCGATAGCTAAAAAGTTTAATCAAAATGCTCACGGGCACGTGGAAGTTTCGAGTGATATTCCAGCTCAGGTTCTGTCCTCATCACTTGACTGTGGCGCAGAATTACGATGCTTTACTGTTGCTTTGTAGAGTGATGTCAATCAATAATAACGAATGTATGTGATTAGCATTGTTTTCAGGAAAGCAAAATGGACGGAAGATGGTATAATGCCACATCAAATTTTCTGTCATCAAATAATTAAATAAATGTGACCTACCGTAATAATTACGAAAATTCTCATCGTATCTGGATAACATTTGTATTTCAATAAAGATATAAAGAAGTTCCTCGCATTTGTACAGAATGGTTCAAATAAAATCTTTACAAAAACATAAAAAAATAAGTAAGAATGTTTGAGCCACTTTTTTTCTGCGAACTTATTATATTTGATAACAGCTGGCCAGTAAGAAAATAACTCAAATAAACACCAAAATGCACTATAATTTCGACATAAATGCAAAAATTTCTGAAATCAAGGATAATTAAAAGATATAAAATCAGTTAACAATAAATATTATTTTATTCATGTCAAATGATACAATCAATATTTTACCATGCCTTATGTTTTCTTTTCTCATTGGAAATTATTTGTATATATAAATAGGTTAAGTAATACAAATACATTTTATGAGTTGACTATTTGATACAAGACTTTCTCTTGTTCTTCCTCTTCATCTATATAATCAATAAAGGCTTCGTTCAGTTCTTCTATCGTAGTCTTCGAACAGATGGGATGTAGAAGCTTCACTCGATGAATTATCTCAAGAAATGTGTCATAGGCAAACTCATTGCAATTATCCAAGATTTCCATTGCAATGCAACTCATTTTGTACGCTTGTTCCCTATTTATGTAACACAATTTATATTAGTGGATTATATAGAATATATTATGTCAAAAATAATGCAACTAATCCTCCAGCACATATGTATACACGTGTTAATACAAGAAACAATTAAACTGTTTATATACAACACAGATATTGGTCATTCAAAGATTCAAGGTGTAAATTTCTATTTCTAACGTCGAATTTTACATCGGACTGAATTTTTAAAAAAAGACAAGAAAAATCATCCAAATTATTCTCGAGATTTAAAAAATATTTAAAGCAAATCTGGGAAGTATATACATATATAGAGTGAACATTGATAACACGAAATTGAAGGGACCGGATTTTTTTTTTCGTGGTAAGAGAAATTTGTATTAAAAGATATTGTTAGAGAAACATATATTCAACAAAATTAAGGTTACTAGAGTACTTTTTTTATGTATAGATATGTATATATGTCTGTATTTAAAAAAATAAATGAAACAAAAACATTCACAATGAAATTTAATAAAAAATATTTCAAGGTTTTAAAAAACAAAACTTTTATTTAGTTTTTGAAAAATAATCTGATATTTTTCATTATATTTGCCTTTTTAGCATAAAATTGTTCCATGTCTTGCATTTCGTTATTGGAATGCGCGTCTAAATAACTACGTATACTTTTTCGAATATTTCGCCTTAAGTGTTTTCGCGGTAAACATATAAAAGGAAACAAAAGATATTTCTATCTTTAAGTAATTTAATCATTTTATTGAAATCGGCCAATACTTTTAAAAAGGCAATATATTAGTGATAAAATAGTGATTTAAAATTTCCTTGAATATTTTTTCAAATATTTATAAAAAAAAATCAGCTCTATTACTTCAGGAAAATAAAAGTTCGCTATAATTATGCTGTATCGCGTTCATCACCAAAATTAAGCTTTATAGATTAGTCGTCTTGGATTATTTATATTTCTTACCTTAACTCCATATATGTTCTTTATATATCGTGTATATTTATTCATTCATCTTCGGGTTCAAAAAAGACAAAGTCAATTAAGAAACCTATAAGAAATCTAATTCGAATTTTTGAATTAACTACATTCTCTTGCGTTCCCTGATGCCCTAGAAATTGAATTTATTACGTTTGCAGTTACTTAACTTTAGTATAAGAGATCGAAAAATACTGAAGTAATATATTTTGGATCAAAAGGATCCCTACAGGTTAAAAAAAAACTGTATACAAATTTTATTTCTTACAAATATCACACACATACAATGATTATCTTTCTCTCACTATATATTTTCTTTCTTTGTCTCCTTCTCACCTTTATTTACATATTAGGTAGAGTAATAATTAACTTCCAAGAAAGGTATGTTAAGTCTATTGTTCACGTTTTACCCACTATAATTCACCGGTACAAAAGAGTTTTTGCTTTCATTAAATGAATTAGTGTTCTGACAACTATTTTGTGTGTGGTGTACGTTTCATTAAAATTTGTTATAAACCCCTAAAATGAAATTAGAAGACAGCATATTTTTGTCATGTTATGCTTCTGGAATTTAAAAAAGACATTTGTATAAATATGCAGTCTGGACGGTGATGGACTAATAACAGATCAATTGGGTAGTTAGAAATTGGGTTTTTCAAACTTCGTTTTGGAGATATGACTGCAAAAGACGAACCAAGTGTACTTTGGGCCATGAGACATTTTAAAGGGATTATTAGAGCAAAATATACGTTAACACACAAATGATATAACTTAAAGGCTAAGTACATCACAATTAAATGTTTTACGCCACCTGAAGTAATTAGGGAAAGTCAACAATTTAGATACACGGGTACTTCGTAATCCCAGTGAAAAGAATTAAGGGATTTCTTGCCGCAGACAATTTTTGAGCAATGATGATTATTTACTACACCCACCTAACTATCCACACCTTGCCCTACCTATTATCTCTTTTTTTTCTTTTTACAGTTATTTTTGAGTTGAAAAAACGTTCTGAAGAATCAATCAGTTAGTTCAAATGAATCTTTTAGTACCAAGGAAGCCCATTTTACAAGGAAGAAACTGTTAAGTTTGCAGGATGGTGGAAAAGGGTCATGCATAATAGGAGTGAGTATGTAATCAATATAATTAAATAATTTTCTTAGTTAATGGAAGCAAAAAAAGAGGGAAGTTGTTCATAATTGGACCTAATATATTTATATAAAGGAGAAAAGCGACTCACTCACTGACTGACTGACTAATCACGATATCTCTGGAACTATTCAACCTACAGAAGTAAAATTTGGTAGACATGTTCCTTTCATAGAGTAGACATCAGCTAAGAACGGATTTTCTGAAATTCGAAACCCAAGAGGTGTTACGTTAAGGGGCGTAAAAAATAATTGTTTCCATGTTTAAACTACTCAATGTACAATTTTGAAATTGGGTAAGCAGATTCCTTTCATACAGTAAAGTTCCGCTACAAAATAAGTTTGGTGAAAATCGACCCCCAAGTGGCGTTGCAGGGGCTTAGGGGGCGTTATAGATAATTATTTCCATTTTTAAACTATTTGACGCACTGTCTTTAAATTTGATCTCAATAGATTCCTTTCGTAGAATAATGATCAGTTACAAAACGGGTTTTGTGAAAACAGACTTCTAAGTGGCGTTGCGGGGGATTAAGGGGCGTAATAGATAAATATATCCGTTTTTAAACTACTTCACCTACCTGCTTGAAATTTGCTAGGAATGTTTCTTTCATGGAGTAAATATCTGCTACAAAATGGGTTTTGAAAAATTGACCCCCAAGGGGTGTTGCGGGGGGGGGGGTTAAGGGACGTTAAAAATTCCGATTTTTAAGTTATTAGACGTACAGTCTTGAAACTTAGTAAGCGGATTCCTCTCATAGGTTAGAGATACGCTACAAAATGGGTTTCGTGAAAATTGCCCCCAAGTGGCATTGCGAGACTTAAGGGGCGTTATAGATAAATATTTCCATTTTTAAACTATTAGACGCACAGTCTTTATATTTGATAAATAGATTTCTTTCATAGAGTAGAGATCAGCTATAAGAAGGTTTTGTGAAAACAGACCTCTAAGTGGCGTTGGGGGATTAAGAGGCGTAATAGATAAATATTTTCGTTTTTAAACTACTTGACCTACCTGCTTGAAAATTGGTAGGAATGTTTCTTTCATGGAGTAAATATCCGCTACAAAACGGGTTTGGGGAAAATTGAGCCCCAAGGGGTGTTGCGGGGGGTTAAGGGCAGATATAAATAATTATTTCTATTTTTAAACTATTAGACGCACAGTCTTGAAATTTGGTGAGCAGATTCCTCTCATAGGATAGAGATACACTACGAATGTGTTTTGTGAAAATAAAACCCTAGGTGGCGTTGCGGAGGTTCAAGGGGCATTATTGATAATTTTTTTTGTATTTTTAATTTATTGGACGCACAAATTTGCTAAGCAGATTCCTTTCATAGAGAGTGCAATTCCCCTACAAAATGGGTTTTGTGAAAACAGACCCAGAAGTGGCGTTGCGGGGGCTCAAGTGGCGTTATAGATAATTATCCCCATTTTTAAACTATTAGACGTACAGTCTTGAAATTTGATAAGCAGATTCCTTTCGTAGAGAACCGCTACAAAATGGGTTTTGCGAATATCAACTACTAAGTTTAATTTCGGGAGATTAAGAGGCGTAATCGATAAATATTTCTATTTTTAAACTATTTGATCATCCTGCTTGAAAATTGGTAGGCATGTTCCTTTCATGTAATAGAGTTCCTCTAACAAAGAGTAAAACGAAAATTGACCCCCAAGGATGGTTGCGAGGGGTCAAGAGGAGTTACAGAAAAAAATTCCTGTTTTTAATTGTTAGACCCATATACTTGAAATTTGTTAAGCATGTTTCTTTTGTTGAATAGGGATCCACTAGGAATGTATTTTAAGTAAATCAAGTTCTGCGGAGGGGTGCAGGGGTTACTGGGACGTATTGACACAAAAAAATTCATTTTTTCGAGCTACAAGGACTATAATAATGAAATTTGGTTTCCATTTTTCTTTTGTTGAATTGAAATCCGCTAAGAGCGGTTGTTTTGGAAAACGGCTCTCAACGGGATTGCGGGGATATTGATAGTAAAACTTTTGTTTTTTTCTGTTAGATTTAGACTTGAAATTTGGCTTGCATGTTCAATTTACGGAGTAGAGATCCACCGAAATTTGGTTTTGCGGGAATCCACTTTGTTTTTGGGTTACGAAAGAGCAAACATCATTCTATACTTCAATCTTAGAGATTTTTAGAAAATACAAATTAGATGAGTTCTGCCCTTTTTTTTTTTTTTTTTATCAACAGGTGACAGCTAAAGGTATAAGTATATTTTTCAATGCAATCGAATTCTTAATGCTTGGACTTAGATATCAATAGATTATACACATATATATAAGCAGTAAAAATTTATAAAACAGCATGAAATACCCAGCGAAGCGGGCGGGTAACGGCTAGTATATTTATATATTATAATTTGACACCCGATTCTAAGATGAAATTAAGGAATGCACAAAATGATACTGTATGACAAAGAGATAGAAAGCAGAAGCTTATTATTGTTGTATAATAAAACATGGTTAAAAAAAGGGAAATGAATTTTCTATACTATAATAAATAAGTATGCTTTTTACGTAAGAAAAAATAAAAAGAGATTACATAAAAACATTTGTTTATCATATAACAAAGAATTATGCCATCTAAATGTCCCCAAAGGCAAATTAACCATGCTTCTGCTGTCTTATTTGTCTTGTTTAGATAGGAATTAAATTTTGAGTAGAATGTTTTTTTTTGAAACTTTTGTTTAAAAGATAAACACATGTAATATGCAGTTATACTTTTTAAGTAAGTATAACTGACCATTAACTAGCATAACTCTCTCACATAAACTGTCTTACATCATCCTGAATAGATATTTACATTAAATGCAAGCAAGACATCCAATCTTTAATAAATAGTTAATTTTTTTTAAAAAAAACATTCTTTAATATTTTATAGGAAAAATGGGGAATGTGTCTATCTTTAAACTAAAAATTACGTTACTCCTAAGTAAGGTTTATTTGATTCTTTAAGAAACAATAAGTATGCGTAAAAACCTCTAACTGACACTGAAGTAAAAGAGAAATTGTAGATTAAACCATTTCGGCATTTCTTTTCTTCTGCTAAAATTAAATTCTGTAAGTATTTAAGCAATTATAAATTATTTAGAGAATTTTCTTGATTTTGTGTCCCAAATTAGAAAAAAATTACAGTTTTTATGTGAAAGAAATAAACTTTAAACTATTTCAAGACAAAAATGTATTTGTATGAGGGATCGTAATATAAGGAAACAATATTATTAATTGAAACCTATCTATGCGGAAAAGATACTACATGGAATACAGATTAGGAGGGGGGAAAATCAAGGTTTAACATTACCACAATGAGTTTTAAAAAATGGAGAAAAAGTAATTTACCTTAAATGATCTCATATTCAAAATAAAATTGTTTTTTGTTGTTGTTTCAAATGCGACCTGTCAGATTGAGGCACATGAAATTCATCTCGGCAAAGGTTCGTAGCTTTGAGCACCATGCAGGTAACAATACTATTTGACTTGGTTCCACACCAATTTTGAGTAAGAATACCCTGGGGTGTCAGAGGCCCCCATCTCTCTTCCCCTTCCATATGAGAGGCCTTGAGGTTCGACTGTGATTTAGAGTACCCCCATGCCTCAAAGACACTATACACTTACAAACATCCCTGCCTTCTCCGGGTTCGAACCCGGGCCTTACGGCACAGCAGTCAGCGTCACTAAGAACAAAACCGCATGGCGTCAAAGATTGGTCTTTTTTTAACAATATAAATAACCAAAAGCGATGACTTGATAAGTGAGTATTGAGTACTAATAATTAATAATACATGTATAATAACACATCTCGTAATCCGAGCACTGTTTCCCCACACCATCGAATCAGTCCGATCCAAGCTTTTCTCGGTCTTCTGCTTTTTTGTGTGCTCTAAAATTTCAACAATACGATTTTTTTTTCTTTGAACTTTTGTCATAAAAAAGTTCTAATACTTAAACTTTATCCTCTAGGTGTCAGTAAATATAAAATGTATGCTTTTTTAACTTTATTTCCCCCTTCATCCATATATCAGAAAACATAATTTCGGCATATGTTTCCGAAATTCTGGAAAAAAATAATGTTCGATTCATCCTAATATGCATATTATTTAACCTCCGTGTGATTAAAGTTTTAAAAAAAATATTTTAATATCACCATAGATAAAGATAAAACAATTGCAAACATTAATTAAATTATAACTTACAAGCAATATCTGTGACGTGATCGGTCTGCATCATCTACATCAGAGTATTCACTTCGATGTAGAATGTAAGCGTTGTACATAATATCTGCCTTTTTATGACATTCAGAGCCCACGTTCGTATTCACCAAGCTTCTGAAACATTCTGAGCTCCTCAAATAAGCTTAAGAAAAGAGGATTTGTGTTTTATTAAATGTACAAATATCGTATTTTCTATAACTGATACAAAATTATAGTGTAATAACTATTAAATTTTTGAGAAGCAAGAATCTAATGGAATTATAATAATACAACACATTTTTTTTATATAATTGCATAAATATATATACAAAAAAAATCCAAATAAAGCTGATTGTTTTAACATTGCCTAAATTGTGTGATTTATTTTCTAAAATAAGAATTTTGAAATAAGTTTATTTCTTTTCTTGTTCCACACCATTCAATATATTTTGTATTGTGACAATCTTTTCCCCCTATTTGTCAGCGAGTTACCCCTCTAGGTTCATTTCAAATCAGAAAACCATATCAAAAACTATTACAAGCTACAAAGTTCCTGTAAAAAATTTGCTTTTCTAAAAATTTCAATTTCACGATAATTTAAATAGAGAATCTGTATGGTATTATCATGCAGTTTTTTAAAAAAAAATTCCAAAGTTATTTTCTAAAATTTATACTTTAGAAAAATACATTAATGGCCATTAAAATTGCAACACCAAGAGGGTGACATGCTACAGACGTGAAATTCAAACGACAAAAAGAAGGTTCTGTGATATACAAATGATTAGCTTTTCAGCACATTCAGACAAAGCGAGAGGCCGGTAGTGACACCTGCTGTGTGTTTAAATGAGGAAATTGTTCAGCCCCGGTTCCTCATACACAAATTGCATTTGAACGTTGTTGTATGGTGAAAAGTTTTTGTGATGCCTCGTGCAAGAAGCAGAAATGCGTACCAGCACGTTTCTGACTTTGGTGAAGGTCAAATTGTAGGGTACCAGGTTTGTGGTTTATCGTATTGCAGTATTGCTGCTCGCGTCAGTCGAGATTCAATGACTGTTAGCAGAACAAGGAATCGATGGGTTCAATATGGTAATTCGGAACACCATGGTGGATCTCAATGGCCCTCTATCTCTAGCTGTGGAGAAGACGGGCATGTTACTGGTATGGCCTTAATGGATCGTACAGCCATGTCATGAGCTCTGAGTCAAAAATTGGGGTCGTTTTTAAGACAATTAGTGGCTGTACGGACTGTTCGACGACGTCTGCAGCAGCATGGATCTCAGCTCGGAGAACATGGCGGTGGCTAACCTTGACACTGCACCATTGACGGAAGTGTCTTCCATGGTGTGATCAAAGACGAACATGGGCGCACGAATTGCGATACGTCATTTTTTTCAGATGAATCCATGTTCTGTTTACAGCATCAAGATGGTGGGATTGTGGTGAACGCACATTGACAGCGTGCATTTGGCATCATCATACTGGCCCATCATCTGGCGTGATGGTATGAGGTACTATTGGATACTCGTCTCGGTCACATCTTTTTCGCATTAGCGGTACTTTGAACAGCACATGTTACATTTCTAGTGTGTTATGACCCGTGGCTTCCCTTTATTAGAGCCCTCGAATCCCTATATTTTTCAAAAAGATAATGCACGACTGCACATTGCTGGTATTGTAAGGTCTTCCTTGATACGGAAAAAGTTCGCCAAGAGTAGAACCTGATGAAATAATGTCTATTAATCCTGATAGCGAAAATAAATTTGAGAAAAGAGATTAATATCAAAAGTTTGAATTTTGAAAGGAAAATTTTCAATTTCTACCAAAATAACTCATCAAGAAAGATACGAAGCCACATGTGTTTTACAAAACACACTGCACTCTATCAAAAAGACACAAACAAGAAGTATTTCAACATGCTATTTCTCGATCATCAAGGGACAATAAAACTAAAATAACTTAAGTAAAATATGACAGTTTTGACAGTAAATATCATTCTTGTGAAATTAGTGAAATATGTATGTCATTTGAAAATATTATTAAAGTCACGCACATTTGAAATATTTTAGTTTGGTTTGATAAAATTGTTTTCTCAAATTATGAAAAATGAAAAGTAAAAAAGTCTTTAAAAGCAGGTAAGTATACTTTCTTTTAATTAAATTATTCTCTGGAATTACGATTTTTTATCGTATACAATAAGGACTATTATAAAGACACCCCCCCCAAACACTTCGCGTGACTACTAACGTTAGTATCGATTGCGCGACAGCTCTCCCAGGTTAAAATTAGTTAATGTGCATAAGCCCCTTTACACCGGTATTCAGTGGCAACTCTTGAGTCGATTTCTTGACGATGACCACTAGACTACCATGGCTTCTATTCGTATAGGAGAAACATTAAAAGGTATCCCAAATGTAAAACACACTGGTGAAACATTTTGAAGATATTTGTCTCAAGAATATTAACTATAATAAGTAATTTGAAAATGAAACAAAATATATAAGAGAATGAAAAGTTTACCGTCTTTGAAAAATTACAACTCTTACTAATGCAATGCTCATACCTCTATTCAGTCGAGAATTTTCTACGCAAAGGTCTCGTATCATTGTGTGAGTGGCAATTGTTGCTTCCTTCGTTTCGTCGGGGAGATATGCACATTTTATACTATACTCTAAAAGGCAATCCAAGTACCTCATAACTCTCCTAGAAAAGAGAAAAAGATTTAAAAATTCGATGACAGAACAAAAATTTAAATTATTGATAAATATTTAGAATTTAGAATTAATAATTTCGTAAAACGAAAACGGAAAAAACACCAAAATTTTTTATATCATTCGCTAAATACATATATTAAATTACTTTTTAAAAAATGTGAATTATATATATATATGTATATATATATATTTATAAAACTTTCTCACTGTTATTATTTTATTTTAATTATACTATATATATAATGATTTTTGTAAAAAAATGCAATACCATGATGGCATCAACAGAATTAAATGAAATTTTATGCACAAACGACTTGTATTAGTACAAATAAATGACGAAATTTTCAAAGAAAAAAAAACAATATTAAATGTCCGAAATCAGTATTTGGTGTAGCCACCATGCGCTGCGATAAGTGCTGCTATACGACGTGGCATGCAATCAAACAGGTTTTTAATGCTTGCTTGTGGAAGAGAGTTCCATATTGCTTTTATGAGCAGCAAAAGTTCGTCTTTTGAAGCTTCAGGATGGAGATCATGAGCGAGACGCCGACAAACCCAATCCTACACGTGCTCGAAAGGCGACATATTTGGCGAATAAACAGGCCAAGGAAGAAGTTGTATGTGTTGGGCTGAACAGAAGTCTTGAACAGTCATTGCAACATGTGGTAGTGGCTTATCCAGCTGAAAGATAGCTCCAGGGATGCTTTAAAGGAAGGGATTGACTTCTGGCTGCACCACTTCATGGACATACCTACTGCTATCGAGATTACCTTCAATTCGTAGCAAATTGAATCGTCCGAAATCGCACCCCAAACAATAACTCTGGTGTATGTCGTTCGATAACGCATTCTGGAAGGCAGCGTTCACCAACATAGCGTCTAAAACAAATGTGGTCCTCATGGTCAAACAAATTGAAGCGTGATTCATCTGAAAGGACTATTTGGTACCAATCAGCTTGCCAGGCTCTGGGCTTATGAGCCCATTGCAGACGCAGCCGTGGATGGTCTGTCGTGAGGAGGATCCTGTATGAATGCACCCTTGCATGCAATCTTCGGTGGAGCAGACGTCGACGAATTGACGAAGCCAACATTAGTATACCTGGAGCAGTAGACCAACGTGCTGCCAACTGCCTGGAGGAAGCTGTAAGGTCATTCACCACCATGCGGAGCAGGGGTCAATCGTCGCGCGCTGACGTTACCTTTCGTCGTCCACTGCCAGTTTTTCGAGTTGTTCGGTGCTCGTGAGGCCTCTGCTTCCAAACTCGCTTCACTGGGGAACTCTTCCGCGGCATACGAGCTCTTTTTGCACGATAAGAAAATCCTCCTTCTCGAAGGCCAATAATCCCCCCCCCCCGTTAAAACTCCGTAAGTTGTTGGAATTTCTACTTATTTCGTCGGGGAGGCATACTTATGTCTCACTAAAGCTGACTGATAGCACAGTGAAAACTCCAAAGAACGGGGAAGGGCGAGACTTTTTTTAACGTCCCGCTTGAGCCCTCTATTTATACGCCCTCAGCATCAGTTCAAAGAGCGCTGCGTGCGTAAAGCATGCGCGGTTGCTCTGAAACTTTACTGTTTTACGTAGCATCCTATAATTGATATTTGCTGCAAAGTTCATTTAATTCTGATGATTCCTTTATGGTGTTGCATTTTTTACAAATAGCAGTGTATATATATACACATAAAGCATATATATATATATAATACATAAAAATGCCCAGAGAAAACTGTCCATAGTTTACGAGAAAAATACGAAAAACGAAGTATGACGTCAAAGCCATAGTGTACACATCAACAGAAATATTTTCAACTATTTTTAAATGCTGATTTTCAAAGTTTCCACCATGCACATCGAGGCAAGCTTCAAAGCATTGTGAAATGAATGGGCGCACTCTATTTTTTATGCGAAAGTGAACTAAGCTCTTCTGTGTTCTTGTTGCGCAGAACTGCGTCACCTTTATTAAGTTTTTACTTATAATTAATTCGTTTTCAAGATCCAAAGATCAAAATATCTTGCTTAAAAATTAATACTCTTAAATTAACAAATAAAATAGATGATGTTTCCTTTATTATTATTATTTTGTACAAAATCGTTTCGGACATAAATTAGAAAATTAATATTTATTACATTTTCATTTTACTTCAAAATACATAAACACATATTTTAAAATGCATAAATTTTCATTAAAACAATTATTGAGTCGTACATAAAATTCTCAGTGGGAACTATTCTGATAATTACTGAAATATAGTACTTAACAGTATCATTCCAATCTGTAAATTAAAATGAATTTTTGGAACAAATAGAATGTTTCTTCTTAGAATCAGTAACAATGTTTAAATCACAAACTGTCTTAATTTTAGAAGCATAAAAACTCTAGATTTTTAGTTAGATGCTTTTCGTATGAGAATGAAATCCTGTGCAGTGTAGTATAAAAATTCAAATGCAAATTATTTTCAATTGAAAGGATCTCATATTTAAATATAAATAGAGAAATTGATAGAATATTTAGTTATTCAAAATAATTTTACTTCAACATCTCTCAAATGTGACAGACAACATTTACCTGTGAGTTAGCTCTTATGTTTTGATGGCATTTCAAAAGAAAAAGTTACAGAAATTCCAAAGGAAAAAAAAGAATAATTTTAGAAAAAAATATAGACAATCTTAATTTTAATGACATAGTTATATGAAAAAACCCATTTTAGTACTCATTGTAGTATGATAAATTTTACTATTAAAATTAGAAACATTTAGTATCATTATTGTGCCTGTTTTATTTGATTTTAAGATTACATTCTTAAAATTGAAAATTCTATCTAAGAATCAGTGGACTTTAGAATAAGACCAAATTGTCCTGCACTTGACCCGTGGTCTATGTAAATTTGCCGTTGCTATGTTGCCTATTATCACTTCTTTAAATTTGTCTGTGAAGTCGTCAACAACCAGTATATGTATGCATATAAACATTTCTAAATGATAGAAAATAAAGTAATTGAGAAATCGTGTAAGAAAACATAATATTTAAAAGATTAAAATAAAATTAGATTGTGTATTATTGGTGTTTATAATAAGTATTTTAAATTTATTATTACGGAAAAATGAATACGTTTGAGATTTTATTTTATTAAAACAAGTAAAACAATAGTGAGCATCAGCGTAGAAAATCTTTTCTCATAAGCAAGAGTGAAACTAACATGTTGTACTTACGGACAAAGTACTATCAATTCTTCCTCGTTTGGTGGGAATCCGTTGCCCCAAGTAATTGTTGGTGCATACATACGACAGTAACTGTGCTTACCGATTGAACAATCGGGTATATACTCTCCAAACAATCCTTCAGAATTGAAAATAGATTAAATAGTATTACAATGCATTCAAAAAACAAGATACTTTGGAAAAATATGGCAGTTATAGAGACTGCCGATAGGAGTGAAAACTTAGAGCTTTTAGTATTAAAATTTGAAATTTCATAATCTTTGAATAAAAATTATGAACATTAATCTGGTTTTCACATCTATTGACACTCCGAGCAACCATTATATGCATATTTATATGGTTTTTTATTATTCAAATATATTACGGATTGTACAAGATCATGACAAAATATAAATACAATTCAATTGAAATAACAATTAATATACACTCATTTTATTTATGGATAGTATTTGTATTTACTTAAATTTCAATGTACTTGATTTTTAACATTATTTTAATTGTTTGCATCATTGTCATCAGTAATTTCAACAATACTTAGACTTTTAATGCTTTCAATCATTTCATTTTGTTCTAAAAAGATACAATAGGCGTATGGTAACTAAAGTAAGAAAGGAAAATGTTTGATTCAAATTGACCTAAGTATCGCGTAAAAACCGCATCGATCGTCGTTTTATATTTTATAGTACTGAGTTTTCGATCATTGGGCATATTTAAATTAAGTATTTCATTTAGAAATTCAATTAGTGGTAGATTTTTATCATCTGCAAAGTTAATATTGAAGTCTCCACTTAAAATCATCGGTACATTTTCATATATTTTTCGGCAAATCTTTTTTCGAGTATTTCAGAACCTTCCTTTGTATAAATCATCAAATTTTCGAATAAGAATTGTTGTATTTGTTTCATAGATTTTCCAGGCAAAATATAAACGGTAACCACACATTAATATGTATTGCCCATTTTCGGAATCGTAATGAGCAACGCAATATTTCGTCTATATCAGAAACATTAACTCCAATGCTTTAGTGAATTTAGTAGGTATGTCCATATGTAAATGAAGTGTGACGTATCTTGAGTATTGTGATAAATAGCTACACCTGTTGCTGGAACTTTGGGTCTTTTATAACTTACAACAAATTTGAAATTCGGAATATCAAGTAGTTCTTCGTTTTTCATACGAATTTCTGACAAAAGCAGAACATTTGACTTTTTTACGAAAGCATCGTTTTTAGGTCAGCTACATGTGCAAGGAAACTTTGACAATTGAATGAAAATATCGATAATCCTTTATTGTTGGAGATGAATTTTAGAAAAGTTTTGGTGACCATTTGCAGTGTAATTTTTTGTTACCTTTTCAATTCCAACGTTAGATTCTTTCGATGACTTGTTGATCTTTTATGATGTTTATTTGTATTAATAACCATATTTTGAACTTCAACACATTAATCTTGAATTATTATTAGACTTTATAAAATTTTTAACTTCAAAATCCACAATAAAAATATAATTAAACCACTTGAAGTCTGTTTTACCACGGTAGTAAGAAAACGTCTAAGTCACTGTGAAATACTAATCCGGATTGCCCGATGCATTACAGAGGTTAAATATTAGAAAATAAATAATACAAAATTTACAAACTCCAGAATAAATACGAAGATTTAAAATAATTTTAAATAATATAAAATTTGCAAACGCCAAAATATAAATACGAGTATTTAAAATAATTTTCTGTTTTTTTAAAATTTTTTTACCTTAAAAATATTAGTTTATTTATTTAGTACTCAGTATTGTACTGCATAATGATTCTTCAATTAAACGATTCAAATAATAATCAAACAAAAACACTATTTCAACGATGCACAGTATATACCCATTGAACTTTTCACGAAATCCATTCAATTTCCCTTATAAGATATACACAGCACTATACGTCAGCTGTATAGCTACAGATATACTACTATAAGCATGTCTGTGACGCGAACGCACGCGATTTCACCCATCCAAAAGTGCCTACGGCTACAGTGCACGTGCGCCAGTCAGAGCATGTCGGTGACGCTAACGCATAATATTTTCCCCTACCAAAAAGTGCCCAACGCCGCTGAAGAAGTTTTCACTTCAAAACTATTAACAAATAAAACACTTTTGGATAAATATTGCATTTAAATGGCATTCTTTTTGTTAATGTAACCTTGGTATTAATAACGGTTCACAAAATTATTCTAAAAAGTTTTCAGAGTTGATGTAATTTCTAAATGCACGGCAGAGGCAAAAATAACTAAGAAAAATCGACAAATTAATTATAGTTTTAAAAAAACTAAAAAACACCCTGTTATAGTTAATCGAACTAAGTTGTTACCAAGTGTTTTAGTCGCCAAATCTGGAAATGGGATCTGAAATGAGTCACCAGATGCAGGATGGGATATAAAAGTGATAAACCGTTAATCCTTATGATCCTGATCAAGACAATGGAACAAAATTATTAAATTATTGTATTGTCATAGATCCTGGACAAGTGAGCAAAATTTCGAATTAATTGACCTTTTAAAGGTGGTAAAAGTTGAGTTCAAAGATTTCGTTCCATACAAGGGAAGCTTATGAAAGGGTGTTAAAAAATAAATGATGTAGACCAGAGATCTATAAAGTTTCAGATGTTACGTGCCAAACCGATCTATCAATATAAATCAACGTGTCAGTCATAAGGACATTTTTTTAAATAACTCGATCCCCGCGATAACGCAGGGGCAGTTAAAGTATAGAGGTCAATAATATAGGATTGTAGTTTTATAATATTTTAACTTTGCATCATTTAAAGATATTGTTAGCATAAAAATAAACAGTATAAATTATAAATATTTCCTCAAAAAATATAAAAAGTAAAATAATACATGTATTATGCATTTTTAAGCATATCTATTAAATTAATTAATAGACAACATAAAATATAAGTAATTCTCATGATTATAGTTAAATAAAAGATCAATAAAAATTTTAATGTGAACCGTTCCTCAACCACTCTACTTTCATCTCGCAAAATCTGGTGTTTAATTTGTGACTTTCAACTGGACATGATTCTGAGCATTCAGCTGTTAAATAACCTCTTTGAGAACTCGGAAAAATTTTCATATGAGGAAAGATTTTTTTACTTAGATATGTAGAACTCAAATCTGAAAGCAGAGTAAAACATTTTCTCTCTTCAAATAATGAAATCTCTTCGCTGAAATGACATTCAATAATTAACAAAAGAACTGTAAGTCTATCATTATAATGATATCTTTCAGGTTTTTCCGTAATTCAGTAAATGCCCATAATTCTAATGTGGTATTTCTCAAATAAAATCCATTACAAGTTGATCAACTTCCATGCATTCAAAATTGACAAATTTATAGAATATTGTAGAGTGCCACAGAGAATGTTCTGCGTGTCACATCTGCACGGGTACCTAGTTTGCTGACCCCTGATGCAGACTCTTTCAAATTACAAAGTATAAATAATCGATATATTTTTTATTGTTAGTCAAGAAAAACAAACATTTCATTTCTCTAGCAATATATTTTTTTATAATTGATGAATTGTTGCATTAAGAGAGAAGTGGGACTCGTAATTTCTATAAATGTAATGATTTATTTTAGTCGTAAGGGTGCTCCTGTGGTAACCTTCAGCCTTCTGAAGAAACTTCCTCCAAGTTAATCTTTCATTAGCAACATTTAATCAATTCTTCTGATCCTTATCATATCTAAATCTCTTTTGATGCAGCCAATCTATTTGAATCAGACTCTAAGACGGGTAATCAAAGATTTGACAAAGACATTTCTTCTTGTAAGGTGTGGGCTATATGAAACAGATGGCTATTCTATTGGAATTTGAGAATTTCGATAAAATTTACAAAGTAAGGTAAAATTTTGCATCTTCAGAGCTCAGGTGCATCCCTCTGGGGAAGAAACTGGGCATTAAAATTACATTTCTGTGATTGCTATCCACCTATATGTGGTACTGCACTTTAAAAGAGATACAAGCTTCCGAGGAATGCACTAGGTCTACAAGGGTAATATAATAAATTCGCATCGCACTGGAAATAAAAATTATCTCTCCTTAAGGTGCAGCAATGTTATAAATATGAGCTCCATCAACTTAGATTCCGCAAAAAAATACTTCTCACTATCTAGCTCTAAAAAATTCCAAGTGTTATCACATCTTTTTTTTATTGTAATTGCCTACGTAATCGACGATATAATATATTTAATTAATATTTACATAAATTACTTAACTGTGTAAAAAAGTAAGTCCGAGCCACTAACTCTGACAATATGAGTACCTTTCCGAAACCTCAACCCTATCTGCTTTTGTAAATAGAGCATTTTAAAAATACCAGAACAATCTTATCTGTCAACGGGATAACATAACTTAATAAAAGATATTTTCTAAATTTAACTGTAGCTTATGATAAGAGGATCCATTGCAAATAACATACGTGTGCGGAACCAAGTGGTAAAAAAATACTGAACGAAAGATTGTGAAAGTTTGACCTATATAACTATTTTTGGAATAATCTACTTTCTTTGAGAGCTGTTTATGGATTCTCCTTATACTATTTACACATACCAAATTCATTCTTCAAAGTATGTGGATCAAGGTTTTTGCTAAATTAGTTTCTATTTATATATAACATCATGAAGGGGGTTTAATATATATATAAGTTAACTAGCCGTTATCCACCCGCTTCGCTAAATATTTCATGATACTTTATGATCATATATATATATATAAACTATTACTATCTAAGTCCTAGCATTAAGAATTCGATTGTATTGAAAAATATACTTTTCCTACAACTCTCGACCCTTAATAAAAAAAGTACAGAACTTATAATTTGTATTTTCTAATAATCTCTAAAATTGAAGTATAGAATGATTTTTACACTTTCGTAACCCTATAACCAAGTGGATTTCCGCAAAATTAATTTTCGGTGGATCTCTACACCATAAAATAAACATGCAAGCCAAATTTCAAGTCTAAATCTATTAAAGCAAAAACGAAACTTTTATTATCTATTTCTCCCGTAGTCGTTCTCCAAAATAGCCGTTTTTAGCGGATTTCAATTCAACAAAAGAAAAGTGCAAACCAATTGCCATTATTATAGTCCTTGCAGTTCGAAAAAAGGAATTTTTGTTGTCAATACTCCCCAAAAATCCTCCTTTTCCCCAGGAGTTAATTTCCGTCAAATACTTTCTTAGTGGATCAATATTCAACAAAAGAAACATGCTTAACAAATTTCAAGTACGTGGGCCTAACAATTCAAAAACAGAATTTTTTTCTATAACTCCCCTTGACCCCTCGCAACCCTCTTTGGGGGTTGATTTTCGTTTTACTCTTTGTCAGAAGGACTCTATTCCTTGAAAGGAACATGCCTACTAATTTTCAAGCAGTTAGTTCTAATAATTTAAAAACGAGAATATTTATCTATTACGTCCCTTAACCCCCGTACCGTCCCTTAGGGGTTGATTTTTGTAATGGATGCCTACTCTGTAAAAGGAATCTGCTCTCCAAATTTCAAGACTGCTTATCTGATAGTTTAAAAACTGAAATATTTATCTATAACTCCCCTTCAGCTCCCGCAACGTCATTTGGGGGCCTTTTTTCACAAAACCCATTTTATAAGGGTAATGAAAGACAATGCGGCTAATGAAGACAATGCGGCTAATAAATTAAAAATGGAAAAAATTATCTATAACGCTCCTTGAGACCCTGCAACGCCACCTGGGAGTCGATTTTCACAAAACACATTATACAGCGGTTCTTTACTCCATGAAAGAATTCTGCTTAATTTATTTCAAGACTGTACATCCAGTAGTTTAAAAAGGGAAATAATTATGTATAACAACACACCTAAGCCCCATTAACGTCATTTAAGGGTCAGTATTCAAAACACCCATTTTGGATCGGATCTCTACCCAATGAGAGGAATCCACTTACCAAATTTCAAGACTTTACGTTTAATAGTTTAAAAATCGGAATATTTAGTTATAACGCCCCTTAACCCCCGCAACACCCCTTGGGGGTTCATTTTCCCAAAACCCATTTTGAAGTGGATATTTACTCCATGAAAGAAACATGCCTGCCAATTTTCAAGCAGGTAGGTCTAGTAGTTTTAAAACGGAAATATTTATCTATTACTTTTCACTTAATCCCCCGCAACACCCTTTTGGGGGGGGGGCTATTTTCACAAATCACATTTTGTAGCTGATAGGAATGTATGATAGGAACTCTATGATAGGAATGTATTTATCAAATTTAAAGACTGTGCGTCTAATAGTTTAAAGACGGAAATAATTATGTATAACGCCCCCTAAGCTCCCGCAAAGCAACTTAGGGGTTTATTTTCACCAAAAACTCAGTTTGCAGCGGATATCTACTCTACGAAAGGAATCTACTTACCCAATTTCAAGATTGTAAGTCAAGTAGTTTAAAATGGAAATAACTATTTATAACTCCTCTTAACCCCCCGTAACGTCCCTTGTGTTTCGAATTTCATAAAATACATTCTTAATGGATCTCTACGCTTTCAAAGGAACATGCCTACCAAATTTCAAGTCTGTAGGTTGAATAATTCCGGAGATATCGTGATGGGAGTCAGTGAGTGAATGAATGAGTCGCTTTTCGCCTTTATATATATACACACAGGGAATTGCCGAATTAAACCAAATTATTCAGAAGGATGATAGTGAGCATAATGGGACCCACAAACCACCATAGAACATGGGGTCACAAACCATGTTTAGTCGGAATAATTCGTAAAAATATTTATGAAGAGTGTGATGTCAAGTGGAGTGAAAAGGGGTAATAAGAGTCAAGAAATACAAATATTATGCGTAAAGATGTTTACAAAACGAACATTGCATCCCAACTCGTCATCGAATATGCAACAATACGTGATTGTCACAGGAATATTTCGAAGTTTCCGGCGCGTACATAATAGCACAGCCGACATCTGCGGGCGATGGATCGTCTGATGCATTCCAACAAATCCGCTGCGCTGGCATTGTCAGCTGAAGCGAAGAGGATTCTTGCCGCGAGATCATTCAGTTTAGCCACTGGCATCTCCTACACAAACGATTTCAGGTGGCCACAGAAAAAGAAATCCAAGGAATTGGTTACGGAATTGGACCGTGGAGTCCAAGCAAAAGGTTCACTCGTCTATTCCTTCCTGCGAGATATGTTGCATGGAGGTGGGAACGTCCCGCAATCGAAAAATGTGCTGGTGCACCATCGAGCACGAACAACACGTCCTGATGCGCAGTGTTCTGTACTCCCAGCAGAAACTCCGGGAATGCGTGCAGTAGAGAAAACAAGGTAATTTGCGCTATTGAAGCTTTTAGGCAGTAAATGAATAGCCTCATAATCATTTGGTTACTCCCCTGGTATGTTTCATCCTCCTCTCAGCGGTTACTATTATCGAGATTTTCACCAAGTAAACGTGGTTTGCAACCCTATGTTCTATGGCGATTTGTCATCCCCATGCTGTCTACTATCATCCCTCTGAATACTTTGGTCGAATTAGGCAACACCCTGTATATTCAACGCTTTTCACTATCTCTTATATTGTTTTGAATATTTTTCTAAAATAATACCTGATAAATAATTTATGAGATAAAGGATTCATAGTGGTTGCTTATGAATATAACTACACTCATGTCCATAAATTAAAGATAATGAAGTTCAGGGAAAGAAAGAGACAGAAGCAAAACAAATTTGACTTATTTGTAAAATCTATTTATTAAACAAAAGGTAAAGAGCAAAAAAGATGCTATATGTGTGACATAATTAATAATAAATTATAGTTTAAAAAAACTAAAAAACACGCTTTTATAGTGAATCGAACTAAAAAGTAAAAAATAATTCTTAATATAAGAATAAAATGATTAATGAAAAAATTAATGTCATTGGGGTAAAAGCGTGGGGTGCTCTATATCAATTGTTATAATTTCTTACTAGTTCTATTCCGAAATGCTGAGTTAGTGTAAAAATATATTACAAAGCACCCCACGCTTTTACCCTAATGATATTAATTTTTTCATTAATCATTTTATTCTTATATTAAGAATTATTTTTTTACTTTTTAGTTCGATTCACTATAAAAGCGTGTTTTTTAGTTTTTTTAAACTATAATTTATTTTTCATTTTTTAGTTTGATCTACAATAAAAGCGTATATTTTTAGTTTTTTAAACTATCATTTATTCATTGTTGAGTTTATCCTTGAGTTTGATATTAGGAGCCAGAATTAAGTGACTGCTGGAATTAAACTTGCTCTTCAATGGATACTAATTAATTAGTCTGAAGGGTATTTATTTTCTCCGTTTATCGGGCCTCGCATGAGTCCCGTATCGTTATATTTCAAAGATTCTGTCTATATAGATACAGCTCAAACTAATAAAAGTGTGTTAAGAAGAAATATTAAATATCAATCGTATTATCACCTTTTAAACGTATTGCTTCAAGGATTGATAGAAAATTTAATTATAATGTTAATTCATATAATCACTTCTACAAGCAAGCGCGAGTGATAAGCAATTAAACTCTTTTCTACGACAGTATTCGTAGATGTTTCTTAAAAGGTTCAGGTTTTAGATCAGGTTTCTTAAAAATAATTTATTCAGATTAAAAAAAAACATGGTACTATCTGTTGTAATAAACGTAAAAATATACTTCCATTTAAAAGGTTTTCTTTGATTAATTCAGCAAGTTTTGTTTTTACTTTCAAAGTTCAAGGTCGGCTGAAGTGGAGAATCAGTTGCTTAGGTAAAATGAATTTTGAAAAGCAGAATGTGTCTGAGTTCAGCAGTTAGAACATAAATTATTTTTTTTCACATGCACGAGTTTTTTTTTATTTCTATTTTCAGAAAGACTAGACAATTGTTTATCTTATGGAAAGAATTGGTGACGCACCCACTCTCCCCTTTCTCACATAAAGAACACTTTTTTGTTTATTCTAATTCTATTAACCGCAAGCGTGTTTTCAATTTTGGGGTTATACCTTAGTCTTTTAATCGCCAAATCTGGAATTTGTTGCCAAATTCGGAAATGGTATACGCAATTAGTTGCCAATTCTGGAAATGGTATACGCAATTAGTCGACAAATCTGGAAATAGTATATGGAATTAGTCGCCAAATCTAAAAATCCTTATTCCTGAGGATCCTAATCATGACAATGGAACAAAATTATGAAATTATTGAATTGTCATCGGTCCTTGACAAGTGTGCGAAATTTCGAATTAATTTGACCTTTTTAAGTGGGTGAAAATCGAGTTCCAAGATTCCGTTACATGCAAGTGAAACTTATAAAAGCGTGTTAAAAATTGCGATTTTTACTCCCTGGAACAAATTTCAAAAAGGAACCTATTTACAAAAAACAGTATAACATGGTTAGTATCATGGTTAATACGGAGTTTGTCTCCCGGGCGATGCAATACAGGCCTTACAACGCCTACGCATCCTGAGTATCAAATTATCAATCTGATCTTGGGGAATATTAAACCACTCATCAAGCAATGCCCTCCGAAGTTCTAGTAGAAGATGGGAGGGGTTGATGGGCTGAAATTCGTCGGCCAAGCATATCCCACACATGCTCTATTGGATTCAAGTCCGGTGAGTATGTTGGCCAATCCATACGGGTGATATCCTCCGATTGAAGGCATTTGTCTACAATGTTTGCACGGTGAGGATGGGCATTGCCATCCATAAACAGAAATTCAGCACCCATGGCGCCCCGAAACAAACGTACATGTTGTTCCAGAATGACATCCCGATAGATGTGGCCTGTCATCGTTACACTGTGAACATGCAGGTCAGTTCTGGGACCAAGAATAATTCCTCCCCAAACGAGCCATCCTGCACCACCGTAACGGTGTCGTTTAATGGTGTTCTCTTGGTGGTAACGGGTACCTGGCACTCTCCCACATGAAAGTCCGGCGAGAATCAGACTGCAAACTAAGACTGGACTCGTCGCAAAACATCACACAAGACCACTGTTATGGTGTCCACAATGCATGCTCTCTACTCCAGGTTAATCGGAGACGAAAGTGAGTTGCAGTAAGGGGAACACATCTGACAGGCCTACGAGCATATAGACTAATGTGCCCTAAGCGTCTGTACACGGTCTGCGTTGAAACTGTCGTACCGGTAGCTGAAGAGACAGGTCTGATGCTGTGATCCGTCTGTTTCTTTTGGCAGTAACTTCCAAATGCAGGTCCTCATTCGGCGTTGTAACTCGGGGACGACCTGTGCTATAACATCTACTCACATTACCATCATCTTGGAATCGTTGCCAAAGCCTGGAGATGACACTCTGGGCGATTCCAAGTTCCTCGGATACTTCCAGCTGGGTACGTCTACATTCCAGTCGTCCGATAATTCTACCACGTAAAAAATCATCCAAATGCTTCCTTTGTGCCATAACTATGAGGTTATTCAACTGAAAAGCTTTTAAAGCGCCTGGGAACAATTTTACTTCTTTGCCACCATTCCTTATATACCCTCCCTTAAACTCTCGTCATTGTCACGTACTATTCGCGCCATCTGGTGGTTTCCTGTAATTTGCATATTCTTCTTCAAGATGTGTGTGATAATTCTACAGGTGAAATTTTTATTTTAGAGTTCAATTTCTGTATGATTCTGAATTCTCCTTAATTTATGGACTTGAGTGTATTACATAAATAGTTACAATGGACTTTTATACAGCAAATGAATACGACTTTAGATAGATATATTTTACTTATAATATCAATTTTTAGCCATTATTAAAGATTAAAAATTTATATTTAAATTCTTTTTCTAAGCAAAACATGTCATTTACGTGGATGACAATTTTTCAGGCATTGGCCTTTTCCTCATTCAATCACAAAACGTTAAAGTTCTACATATTACCCTAAAATCCGGCGTATAACGCACAATTCTAACATAAAAAATAAGATCGAAATTTACGGGTGCGGTGTTGTAAGCCAGGTATGGAGATAACTATAAAAATAAAAAAAAGAGATGAGCATAAAAAAACTTTGACTTCTATATTTGTCGAAAGATTGTTTATGTGAAAGAAATGATATACCTAATGAACTTAAAGATTTGTACTTCTAGAAGTATACTATTTTTTCAAAAGTCTGGGATAATACCTCGAATAAATGACTTCAAAACATAAGAACACTTCCCACAAACATTTCAGGTTTCTTCATAAAAAAAGGTTTGCTTTTTTTTCTTACGGTGAAAATACCTAAAGATTAAAAAAAAATGTAGCTTGAAAGTAAGGGCACGCGTTATGCCATGGTGCATGTCAAACGCCGTATTTTACGGTAATTACATAATGAAATAATCCTGAAATATAAATTATATGTTTTACAGTATTAATACCTAAAATATATATGTTAAAAGCATTTTCAGAGAAATTAGAATATTTTTTTTTAGAAATTTCATTAATTTTCGGCACACTTTTAGCATATAGTTATAATAATTTAAGAATATAGTTAATGTAACTATAATAAAACATTTAATATGTTTCACTTAATTCTGTGAACACACACACTTTAGCGTAGGTTCAATTAGTTTCTTTTATAATAATTTGTTTCTTTTTGTTATTTTAATGAAATAGAGTTTTTAATTGATTGTTTCGAGAAATATCCCATACCCTTGAGTGCTTTTATAATTTATTTCTTAGTTGTTCAATAAAATTTATTTCCGAATAATATAAAGAAACTTTTATAGCTTCTGGATAAGTGAAGAAATAGAAATAAACATTAGGAAGTATTAAAGATGAAAACATGTAAATCCATTTTAAGGATTCATTGCTTCAACTGATATTTGTATGTTAAATACATGATAATTATCAAGTGATTTTAACTATAACATTCTTGCTAAAGAGAAAAATATTTATCGCATGTAGCATTTCAAGCCATTTCAGCTCCGAATTGTGTCTAATGCAGCATGAGTACAAATGAAGGACTCAATTTTGAAAAAATAGTCTTTTTGAAACTATTGCACATATTACAGTTAGTGATTAATGAATGTAGAGAGAAATATGAAAAGTTTTCTTTTTTTGTTACATATGTTCGATATGTGATTCTTTTGTTACATGGGATACGTCAGTTTTTCTTAAACTATGTGGCGCGCCCCCTAGTGTGATAACCCTATGTGGGAGGCGCGAGCCTAATGAAAAGCTCAAAATAAAAGATTTAAGATAAGTATTAATTTACTGAAAGAAAACAAAAGAAAATACATTCAGTCATAATAAAAATTAAATACGGATTCACTCTGATATAATATAATTATAAATGTATCAGTATTACACAATGCGTTTTTGAAAATTAATTTTCCGTTCTCAATTAAAAACAAATTTAATAATTACTACTGCCTCCCATAGGCTTGTCATATACAAAATTTAATACTTATGTTAATAATTTGTATGGTTTATATAATTATAGTCGTATTGTGGTTTTAGCACCAAAGTACATTTTTATTACATTCAATATATTTTTATTGAATAGAAGGGGGAGGGGGTATGAAAATTATGATTGAAAATCGGGTTGTAAGTTTTGAAAGTTTGAGAAGCAGTGCCATACGTCCAATCAGTATTCCAGTTCGTAATATGCATTTCGTAGCGTCACTCAATCAATAGTTCGTAATGCTGAACAAATGCTACTTACCGTTCACTATTATTTGCCGTGTGAGTTCCAAATGATATAGCTGACATGTGTGACATGTAATGCTTTTAGTAAACTTTTCCCATTCAGTTTTCTGGGGTATTACAAGTTCACAGGCAGCAACTCTCGTAAACTTTAGTGGACTTTGTCGGTTGCTGCTTTTCTTTTTACAAAAGTAAACTTGTTCCTTAAATTCAGGATTCCATTGCAGGATGCTCTTGTTGGTCGTTCCTTCTTTTCCGTAGCGATTTCTAAATGCGCATTGCACTGAAATAATTGAAAACCTCCGTGCATGCTCTAAAACGCAAAAATATTTCTTTGTCATTCTCCTTACGTGTTTGAATTTCAATCGCAGTGATCTTGAATGGGCAGTTGATCACTAGTGAAAAAAAACTGGGTATATATTTATTTTTACGTTCATGTATCACTTATTGTAATACATGCAGTTGTTTAAAAATAGGATTTTTCCAAAGACCTGCTTCATCAATCTCCTAAGCTTCAGATTAATAAGATCTATAAAAATTATTTCGCATTGAAGCTGCAACTGCTACTAAAAATAAATCTTGAAGGTTGCTATTAAAACCTGACTGTGTCTCGTGCGTTAGACTAATGACTACCTTTGTGCTCATTTGTATCATTTTAATTTGACTGTCTCACTTTTATGTGTTTTGTGTGATTGTGGTCAAGTCATGGACGCTGCTCATTTGGACGTGTGCTCTGCTCTAAAGAATTTGATCTGCTTTGTAAAAAAATATTGGAGAGCTCGTTGTCCTATGACCTGATGGTCAATGACCAGGCATTTGATAAATGAAATTTTTGTTCCTTTTTTTCTTTCTCTGAAAAATGCCCTTTCAGTTGTTAGTCTATATGAAGTCCTACTTCATCATACCGTTCAACGAGCTCATTTAATTTATTTTGCAACATGACATGCAACCAATTTATATTATTATTTTGAATAGGAAACAGTTTATATAAATAGAGCTTTAGTATGCATATATACGCATGCGAGAGAGAAAGACAAGGTGTGAGCAACGATGACCTTGCTGCAATTTTTTTAAATACCGTAAAATAGAGACTTTGATAAGGATAATTCCTTACATATCACCGATTAATTCACTCCATACTAACGCGGTTGATTAATTTTATTTTATGCTCTGCTGAGAAAAGACTTTATCTTCAGCAATTTTTTCGGTAGTTTTTATGTTTCTTTTTCTTAAGGATGTTTCGCGGAACTGTTAAAATGTAGATATAGCCTGAAACGTCCATGTGGATCCGAAAAACACCCCTTGGAAATAGAATTAGAGCATTAGAGAATGCCTCTTTAGATTACCAGATTCACATATATTTTACTTTTAATCATAAACATGCAATTAAGGTGATGGAGAGAGAGAAACACTGCCTTCTTAGAAATAAATCTAACAAAACAGAAATAATATTGCAACCAATTTTTTCAGACAAGGTTTCGATGCATTGGTATAATGCAATCAAAAAGAAGGAATGTTTACTTTGTTAACTATCCCAAACATTGGATTATTTCATTTTTTAATAGTATTAATTCTTTGAATAATAAGCCAAGAACACTAGTGTATTCTTTTCCTTTAAAGTTTAAGACATTTTGAATCCCAAAAGCCACCTTGAATATACAATATAACATAATAGTTCATGACTAATTCATTGCCAATTTTAAAATTAAAAAAGAAACTTAAACTAAAATGTTAATTTTCATATTTAAAACAGGAGATAACAAAAAATTATAAAATCAGCAAACAAAAGAGTAGCAAAAAATATTAGCAGTAATATGTAAACCAATGATTCATTCCTAGACACGACGGAGAAAGTGAAGTTTTGGTATTTGAATTGGGTGCTTAGCAATACTGTCTCTAGGGGTCCTAAGAGGTATGTGTAATACCTTTGAAATTATGGGTGGGGTGGAGGGGTGGATGGGGGGAGGGATTGGGAAAGGAGAGAAATTTCTGCTTACTGTGGTGAGAATTTTACTTACTCCGAGCTCACTATCCTAATCCTAATCTATACAAATAAATAAAATTGAAGTGTCTGTTTGTAATTTCAAATTAGCAGCTTTTAAATAAATGCATTTGAAGGTATATAAGGTACTTATATCAAAAAATCAATTTTTAAAATTTTTGTCTGTCTGTTTGTTCCGGCTGATCTCGGAAACGGCTGGTGCGGTTTTAAAAATTCTTCCACCAATGGAAAGCTACATTATCAGAGAGTAACATAGAGTATATTTTATTCCCGTAATTTTACGGGAACCTAAATTATACGGGTGAACGTGAAACTGAACGCCAAACTCAAGGCCAATTTGAAAGCCAAGCTGAGCTAATGAAGTTGTTGCCTTGGTTACTGGCGACCGATGCTCTCCACGAGACATAGTGTTACGCGCACATGATAATACGCTGACACGTGTCAATTTTTTTTTATGATAGTTATCTCACTGTTCAATTAAGTAGGGCATCAGCTGTTTCGGATGCGCTTTTAAAAATAATAACTGAGACCTTCATAAGCAAAAGAAATTAGAGTAACTAAACATTTTTAAGTTTAGGGTTAGTTTCAATCCTATTGTTTCTTTCTTTATTTACATTTTCTGTCACTGTAATAGTTATCCTAATCCTAATAATATTAGAAATGCGAATTTGAATTTTTTTTTGTGATTCTTTCACGTCTAAACCACGCAATCGATTTTAAAAACTCTTTCACCAATGAAAAGCTATATTATCAGCGAGTAACATAGGTTATGTTTTATCCCCGTATTCCTGTTGGAACTACGCGGGTGAAACCACGGGGCGCTGCTTAACCGCGCCAAGTTGGCGCAAGATTATGCATAATACAGGAAATTTTATAAAGTGTTTCTCACCTTTATAACAAATAACTGAAATATAGTGTAAATGAGTTCAATTTCCAATCAAAATCAGTTTTGCTGTTACTATAAGCAATACGCAAGAGCAAACATTGCAGGTACAGGGGTGCATTTGGAAAAGCCAAGCTTTTCCCCTGACCAACTATATGTAGTCTGTTCCCCTGTGTCTATGACCAAAATCTTCACATATTTGCTCTGACGGAAAAACATATAGTATAGCTTACAGTAGCATCCTCGAATAATATTCTCTTTTGAGCTCTTCTAAAGAGGAATTATTTATTAAACGTAGATACTTTTGATTTTTTAAAATATTAATAGTTTAAGTTATTGAATTTTTGTTGCTAATTATTAGAATTAAGTATGTTTTCAGTTTTTAAACTAAGTAGTAAAAAAAAAAAATTATCGTATTTTATTTACATTCTAATAATAATGATTATGACTTCGATTGTATCAACGCGTGCGAAGTCGCGGGTAAAAGCTAGTAATATTATAAATGTGAATGTAAGTTTGTTTGTTACGCTTTCATTCCTAAAACACTGAACTGATTTTAAAAATTCTTTCACCAATAGAAAGCTACATTATCAGCGAGTAACATAGGCTATATTTTATTCCCGTATTCATACGGGAACGGAAATTATACGGGTGAACGTGAAACTGAACGCCAAGATGAACCCCAAATTGAATGCCAAGCTGAGCTAATAAAGTCGTTGTTTTGGTTACTGGCGACCAATGCTCTTCACGAGACATAATATTACGCGCACATGATAATACGCTGACACGTGTCATAATTTTTTTTCAGTCACATTTAAACAATAGTTATCCTAATCCTAATAATATTATAAATGCGAATTTCAGTTTAATTGTTTGTTATGCTTTTACGCCTAAGCCACTCAACCGATTTTAAAAATTCTTTCACCAATGGAAAGCTATAGTATCAGCGAGTAACAGAGGATTTATTTTATCCTCGAACCCACATTTTTTTAAAACTAAGCTCAACTTTAGAATATTTAAATTTCAATGGTCCCAGTCAAGCAATAAAAAATATATCATATTTTATTTATTTTCTTATAATTATGACTTCGACAGCTATTTAAAGACATCAACGCGAGCGAAGCCGCGGGTAAAAGCTAGTAAACTTATAAATAAGATTAGCTACACGGGAGAGACATTCACACCCATTGAGCCCAAGCGAAAATTTACTATATCCAGGATTCATTGTAGCGATGTTCATTTAAACAAGATTTAAATATAAAAATTTCGGATTTTCTCAAGGTATTCGACTACTTACGACAATTTTTTTTAAAAAAAAATTGAGATATGGGAATTTTTTTGTGGGTTTTAGATTTATTTAGAACATTTTAAGAAAAATATGCTAAAATTAAGAAAAGAAAAATAAATTATATTATTTTTAAAATGGAAAAAAATTGGTAATAATTTACACAAAATAACATAAACGGACTCATTCTGTTTCAATTTTTCAATTCTGATGTGTTCTTATCCATTTTTGAAACGACCTTAATTGTACGAGATTTTAGTTTTTACAAAAACTAGAGATTAAATGAAATTGTTTAAGAAACAGTGATTATATTAACATTAGGGACTGTACATTTTGTAATAAAACAATGATTGATAAATCTGAAGGTTAAAACGCTTCTACTATTATACAGAACAACACAAAAAATTTCAAATAATTATTTTCAAAACTTTTTCAGAAATCGCTGACTTTGTATAAGCATTTTCAAAAAAAAAAAAAAAATCGAGTTAAAGGCGTTTTAAAGTACGACATCTTGCTTAAAGTAATGGCATCTGCTTTTACTAAAACACTTGTAGTTTTTGTTCTAATGAACGAAAAATAATAAACTTGGTATTTTTATAAAGCTACTAAAATAAAATCGTAAGAAATTGGAAATTTTTGTTTCAATTACAATTTGTGGGTAGTTGGATACCTTCATAACTAACACATTTAAAGTATACACAAATCAAGGAATAAAAAAATATTTCAATAATAATCAATTCTATAAAAAATGAATTTAAAACACATCCGTATAAATTGCATTCGAATACATACATCGCTTATTCTAGATAACTAATCTTTCATTTTTCCTAATCATTTCGACTCAGGCGCTTACAAACTAATAATCACTAATTAAAAAAAGTAACAAAAGTATACCAACCTTGAATTAATGAATAAATTACTAAGGAAATGAGCCACATCATGCCCACGATATCTGCGACCTTCGTTTGCAGCTTCACATTCAAGAATTCTGTCGAAAGAAATCTAAGAAATAGATTAAATACCGGAAATTATTTTTATTTGTTATTTTCTTTGTCTAATTAGAGCAACTCAAAAGGAAACAGTCATTGATAACGAATACTGGTATCTCTGGAGTTTTTTTAAACCATTTTAAGAGTTTGGGTATGTGAGATTATACTCTCATTAAGATATTGAAAGCCTCAGTTGTTTAACAAATTTTTTGCAAAATAAAAAGAAATATCTGCGGATCGCCACACGAAAAAAATTAAAGTAAGGTTCTCATTTAATATGTTGAGCTTTCCTTCTTTTACAGATTTAAATAATTTCTTAGCTTCAGGTTGTACATATTACATAAGTTAAGGTATCCGAACACGTTGAAATGACTAAATTTGATCAAAACACATTTTTTTTATTGAATAGAGCTATCTTTTGAATTTATAAAACATAATTTGTTTTGTTTTTACGTTACCTAGCGGCCAAATTACAATCAATTTCATAAAATTAGAAAAATTGGAAGTAGGTCTTTAACTACCAGAAGTGGGCATTTTTAAAAGGCTAAAAATCTATCACGGTGAGTCAGATAACTCAAAATATTATGAATGCATTACTTCAACACTTTTTGAATTAAAATTTTTATATTATTTTCAGAGAATGCACTAAAATATTTCTTACTGTATGAATGTTTTTTTGAGTTATTGCCTTTTATTTAAATACTGGTATCCGAAAGAAAATGTCACATTTCTTATAATATTTACTCGATCAGTTCTAAAATATTTAAATGTTTTATAAAACATTAAAATTTTATTACGTTTCCTAGATAAATGCATCCAATTTGTTTTGGTAATACTTTTACTGTATAAGTTTATCACTTTTTTTTCTCTAATTGCTTTGAAGTTTTCCAAATTATTGCTAAAATTTCACTTATAACTGTAATTTTTATAAGACTTAGATAATTTTTAAAAAATATTGCAAGTTAAATATTAGCATTTAATAGTATTAATCCCTAAAAAAGCATTTATAAAGTTTTAGTATACGCTTTGAAAAAAAAAAGGTAATCGAACGTGTGTTCTCGGATACCTTAATATTTTGGGTTTATTTTTACTATTTTTTAGTTCCTCGTGCTTTATTTCAACATAGAAGGGAGCACCGCGTAGCTCATATATTTTTTTTTACCTTTTCTAATATTGTTTCATGTGTTTTGTAACATTGTTTCATATTTCTATTTCAATTGGTAAAATAAATAATCATGGATATACCTAAAAGAGCAAAACATGGGTCATTTTTACCCTCATAAAGAAAATGAACACTTTCCAAGTGAAAATCTATTTTCGACTTTCCAATATGTTGGTTTAAATTTTTTGTGTGCTTGGGTAACTATATAAGCTACTTCTATTGTGATGATTAAAAGGAGAAAAGCAAATTCCTTATTATACTCCTTATTACTCCTTTGGTTTATTTTTGATGAGGCATAGTGATGAGGAAGTGATTATTCCTTAGCCTGCACCTTCAGTTAGCAGGGTCTCACTTTCAGCAGTTCTCTAATTCTTCCCTTAAATGTGCATACATCCAGTAGCGTTGATGAGGCACAAAACTTTTTGAGGGAAAATAGTCCTGCTATAGCTGCAGTCAAAAGCTGAACACGATGGATATGTTCATGTTGATAACGTGAACTCATAGAATGTGTCATCCTTTAAAAAATGACAGCGATGATGCGAAAATTTCTGTGATTATTTTCTATTATTAGCAAATAAGTACGTTGGCATGACCATTAACGTACACAGTATAAGGTAATTACGTACACACACTTTCTGCTAATAATAAGTACACGTCATATCCGCATCTAATTGCAAGTACACCAAAAACCTGTTGCTTTTCGTAACATTGGGGCAAATAATGCTTCGGCTAAATGTTTGACAGTGAATGAAGTATATATATATATATATTATATATATATAAAACATTATCAAGCTTGTACCGTTGCTTAAGCGTGATGTCATTTGTTAAATGATAGCAAATGGTACATGTTATCTTTTTCGCCCTATTACATAACTGTGGAGCACTAGTTCATTCAAAACTTTAAGCAGATGAATTTTGGTACAAAAACTGAGACAATCTGTGTTCAAAAGGATGCTGACACGCAATCGGTTTTATGAAAGTATACGATATCTCGCTGTAGTAGTAACTGAACAAAGCTCCTGAAAAGGAGTAAATTGGCTTAGCTTCTGAAACCTGTTGCAAGCTGATATTGAAAACTTATTATATATATAAAGCTGTAATTCTGAACAAGAATTAAACATTGATGAACAATTGTTGCCTGTAAATTAAGGTAAAGATTCATCCACTGCATGTTAAATAAATAGGACAAATGCAAAATAAAATTTTGAACAGCAACTGATGTAAAATCTAAGCATTTTTAACGATTTTCCATGTTCGGGCAAGGATGAAACTAGCCAATTGATTTACAACTTAAGCAATTCAATTGGTCATCTTTTTCCAACGTCTCTGATATTTCTGCACAGAATACTTATATAATTTTTGGAGAAAAATCCTCCGACATATCAGTTTCAAGTCGAGAATTTACCCTCTGCGATCGTGGAAGAACTACGAATTAGTGCTTTGAGCAACAGTTGCCCCTACCCCCTAAGTAAGCGAGTACAAACCGCAAAATTAAACAAAGGTACCATGCAATATTGCAAGGGATAAAATAGAACTTCTACAAGCTAAGAGAGATTCCAGAAACTAATTTAAGGTTAAATTTGTTGTAGTCACGGTCAAGCGTGCATATTGTTGTATTTAAGCTAATGTCTAACTGTGGAGCATATTGTGTACAAACTTGTGTGTGTATTTTTTGTATTTGTAATTTTGGTTTCTTATCACCCCTATACGTCTGCTAATAAATGTTGCGTGATAAAATATGCTGCATTGTATATTGTCATTTATATACTACCGTTTCAAAAATTAAGCACTGAAATTTTGGGGAAAAAAGAACCTTAAAAACTTTAAAAAAATAAATAATAAAAATTGCAAAACTTTAAAGACTTTTTTTGCATTTGGTAGTTTTAACCCAATTTGTGTGTCAATAAACAATTTGATTGGGTTGAATTTCTTATAAGGGTCAAATTTACCAGCAATGGTTGTTTGAGATAAGTTCACACACAAGTTCCGGTTGTTCTACTGTTAAAGACTAAGTAATTTTGTTAAAAGTTGTAAGCCTCCTCTCCTCCTGTCTACCCTGTAACCCGGCTAAAGGCGTAGGAGGAAGTGAAGGACGATTCGAAAGGATAATTTCTAATTATTTATTCAGCACTTTAACTCAAAAGCAATGCAATGAATCAGATTAAATAATATGTTTCCGATTAGCAAGTAGAGGTAAGGAGACGAGAGTCGCTTTTTTGGAGAATACTTCTAATAATTGTGATCCACTTTGTATTAATCAATCTTCTGCCTTAATATTGCTTTAAACGGTAGATATGTAACTAATTGCCACTTAAATTCTTTAATAATTTAAATATCAAAACGTACTATAAATGTGACTAACACCTGAATTGTAGGTAGTCTTCTTATATTTTAATGCGTAATCCTCCAATCTCTTTATAATCCCATCTTCCTTCTTTTACACTGACTTACCAACACTCTTCCGTATATCTCTCCTACTTATATCACACTTTACCTAGCTTTAACTAACCTCTAGCAAGCGAACCTGAACTATATATAATAAACTTAATTTGCATACCACGCTTTCTACTTCAGAAAAGGGTTGTTTATCATAGCCCAAATTTTTCTCCATATGTTAATAGAAGGACGCGCATAGATCCATCACAAAGTTAGAATTGTGACATCATAGTCTCTTATCAAACATGCTATAATTTTGAAGCAATTATCTCTTCCCAATCTGAATGATTACCTCCATTCTTATGAAGAACAGATCTTTGAAGAGCATACGATGTTTATTACGTGTTTACTAAATTTAAAACAAAATTTGACAAAAAAAGAGACGTTAGCACGAGAAAAAGGACCTCTCAAAAGTAGTGAAATATACTTAGGTTCCACCATGAAGTTTTTATCAACGATAATCTCATTTGAAAAATGACAATCACTGGGACATCTTAGAGTCAAAGTGTTTTAAAAATACGAAGGTAATTTTCTAGGAAGAAATATTAATTTAAAAGATTCATTCGGTAAAAAGTCAAATGTGTTTCAATATTTAGGTATCGAACATATTTTTCAAAATAGATTCTCATAATTACTTAGCAACAGTTATTTTTCATCAATTATATGTATTTTAAATTCAATTATACAAATCTTACACATTTTTCTTTATGCAAATGTGAATCTTACCAAAATGTTTATTTGAAATTTGAATTATCACTTGTTTGAGGAGAGTAAGAAACTTTATGCAAACTATTGTTGTTTGCAGTATAAATTTGCATGATATAACTTAAGATCTTTTTTAAAAAAATAAGTACTTTTACATTTTGCCAACGTACGCAATAAAGTCGCCCAAATCATATAACATATGCCAAATAGAATATTTTAAGTAGAACGGTGTAAAAAAAATTAAACGATATTAAAATGCTTATTCTCCCGAAGTAAAAAATTAAAAAAATTAGAACTAGTTTTTATTAGCACTTTTTTATGTATATATTGTGTGTTGTCACCAATTAATTCTGTTCGGTAAGTTTTGTGCCAGTGAAATGGAATAGTACCAAAAATGGTGTAAATTTCTCATTTTTTATTTATATTATTTTCTAGTATGTGAAGACAAAACACAAATAATGACTTAAGTAAAAAGAGAGACAGTTTCCTTTTTAATTTCTATATTTCTCAGAATGTACGTAAATCAAAACTTGAACTTAGAAGTTTTAAATTTGAAAAAAATATTCCACTAGTTTTATGTAAAATATTCTACTAAAAATTCTCACGCTAATAACTTTTATTGACTTTAAATTCAAGAGACAACGTTTTTTCGCTCTATTAACGAATTCTTTGTGCTTTACAAATTCTTTTGTCAACACCATAGAAATTTTATTTAAAAAAAATGAAATTACTTTGTTCTCAACGAATGATAAATGATTGAGAAAATTAAAAGAAATGCTTTGTATGCGTGTGGTTCTCGTAAAATCTCAGAATTAAGTCTGTCGAAAAATCTTCTTTCGGCATTCTTCCAAAGAAAATTTCGCTAATGACTGTTTGGAAAGAGAATTCTTCTGTTTAAAGAAAGAAACGGAAATGATTGACTTGTTTAATACTTGTTTCCTTCTAAGCTAACGACATTTCCGAAGAAGCAAATTAGTTTTATTCCATTAAAGATTTAATTGTTATTTAACTCACTCTTTTAATTCGTAATTGATTTTGTAGGATGTTAAACTTCTAGAAAATTAATTCTTTACTAAATTTTAATATTGTTTATTCCTGATTTGGTAAAAGCTTTTTACTTTCAATCAATTCAATTGCAGTCATTTTCACTTATTAGTGAGCTCCACAGCATAATCTCTGGTGACTGTTTAATGATAGTCCTGATTCGACAATCACATTTGCAATGTACCTACGAAGAATTAAAGGCATTTTCTCAAAAACGCATTCATAAAGCAATAACAGTATATAATTTTTTTAATGTATGAATAAATTTTAAAATATGCTATATATGTAAGCTTCACTTGCCAAAACAATTAACTCTATTTTTAAATCTTATTTTAATTTAATAACAAAAAGCACTTCGTTGCCTCCTAACTATATATATATTTAAAACAAATTTTTCTAATAATAAACATTACCACCACCAAATAAAATCTTTGTTGGCATTGAATAAATAATTTATCTCAGAAGACAGTCTGATTAACTCTATACTATAATTATATCATAATAAAAACCTAGTTAGCCAAATGCATTCTTTTTTCCCACTACAGGAGTAACGCACACTACAGCAATTCTCGTATTGTAGAGGGGGGGGGCAGGATTTTTGGAGGCCCAAAAGCCTTCTGATGCCAAGTACGTACCTTTTACAAGATCCGTCTGGGGGCCAAAAACCTGTCTTCGCAGGGGGCCTCTAATATTCTGCGTTACGTCTCTGTTTTTTTTTCTCTACTTCGGAGATATTTGAGTGAGTGAATATATTGTCTCACTGTTCAATTACTCGAGTGCTTTTGGCGACGAGTCTCGTAATTTTGAACTATGGTTAAGTGACGAGGACGACACATGGGATGGCACGGCTCTCCTAACTACCATACCACACCAACGGGAGAACGTTTGCGCTCTCGACAGATTTAACGTGAATCACTTCCCTACACGGCTGGTCTTCAGCTGTACTAGGCTAGAACTCATTACACGCCGACCACGAGTCCGTTACCTTGACCACTACGCTACAAAAATTTTGTATAACTTTAAAAACCTAGGAGTATCTCAAAAATTTCAGAGTGACCCAAGTATAAGGTAACGAGAAATATACACTCTGTGTCCAAAAAACAGCGCTCAACATCGCACAAACAGATTCTTTGTTAGAAGTACATAGAAAAATGCCCAAGAAACTGCACCGACATTAACGAAAAAAATACAAAAACTGAAGTTTGATGTTGCAGTCATATTAGACACATTATCAGTAGCATTTTCTAATATTTATAAAGGGAGATATTCAAAGTGTCCGTTGTGCATATCGAGGCAAGCTTCAGTGCGCAGTGGAATGGATGGGTACACACGTCTCAGCAGCGGGGTGTCCACCAAAGTACAAGCAACATGCAGACGACAACTAAATCCGTTTCTGCAGTCACTGCCTTGATACACCAATTACTTGAGTCTATCCTGCAGGAAAAAATCCGATTGTTTGAGATCTATTGATCATGGCGGTATTTGAACCAGATCCACTTGTCCGATCCAGAGGCCAAAGTATGCCATATCCTGCCAATTACGAACAGGATAATAGAAATACGCCTGAGCCTCATCATGGATCCTCCTTCATCATTTACTGTATTTTTCTTGTTAACTACGGATCGTACAGGTACTGTTCTTTGGGCATTTTTTAAGTACTCTCATTCAGGAATCTAGTTGTGCAAAGAGTTTGAGTGCCATTTTTGGGACACTCTGTATGATTAAAAGTGATTTTAATGCAAGAGGGTTTATGCAAAGTACTTGAATTTATTTAAAACAAACTATGAAAAGGGCTAATCATGAAGCTTTTTTAATGGCCAAATTCTAATTTCTCTTTTTGTGCCATATTTTAGAATATATTACTACACGGTTTTAGGTTAATATTTCAGTGGTGCCCACAAAGGGGGTGTCCTAGGGGCCTGGACCCTACAAAGCCCTTAAAATATTTTTTATTGATGATAATCATATATATATATAACGTAACATTTAATTAAGTACTTGTAATTAAGAATTTATTTTATTAAATAATGCTAATTATTAATTAAATAATTTATTTTCTATTGTTTCGTGTTAACAAAATCATCAAAATCAGAAGAATCAATTGGCTTTGTCTTGAGGTATGATACGAGTTGGGCCACTTTCGACTATGGTCTCTCCCCTTGAAAAAGTTTTGTATGCGCTACTGGTCTTATATGCTATTTGTCTTAACACTGAATCACGTAATTTGATACATCACGATACTAATTAGAAGAAACAATTATGCATCTCCAAAAAAATTGATATTTTTTTGTGGCAACTTGGCTTAATTTTGTTCATTTTGGCTGCATTTAATGCCTGTTTTAATAGAAGATTTAGGGTTAATGCAGTGCTTATCAAAATTTCAACCGCCCCCCTCATAGAATAACTATGTAGCGAATGCAATAATAATACACTTTGATACAAAAGCTACAATACGATCTTAATTATAAACAGTACAAATTATCAAGAAAAGCATTAAGTTATGTATGTTGTTACTCTCTTAAGTTATAAATACTTTAAATAATTCACTTTTAAATAAGATAAGTATTATGTTACTTTTCCTTTCTAAATTTTAAATTGGAACAATTTACTACAAATAAGCACAACGTGTACTTTATTTTTTTTGCATTATTTCAGAATGTATTTTGTTTTGCTTCCCCCTTTGAGTAAATTAATAATTTCTTAAAATCTTTTATTTTTGATATGCTGGCTCCTTCCCATTAGGTTTATCATACCCCCATAAGGGGCGGGCCCCACAGATTGAGGAGCGCTTGGTTAATGTTAGGTAGAAATTTTTTGTAGTATGATGAAAATGTTTTATTAAAAATATTTACTTAAAATATGAGTTCAACAAGCCTACAAACGCTTTTCAAAGTATTTCAAATTTTTAACTTTATTTAAGTATTAAAATGTAGTAGAATGCAAACACCAATAAACTTCATTTTTCTTTCGATGTCTAAAATTTCACTTTTATCTTTCCATCCTTGCTGATCTTGTATTCAAAAAGACATTCATTGGACATAGCGTTTTCCGCAATTGTTTCCAAAAATACTTCAAATGCATAATCACCGCATTGCTCTTTAACTACTTTCGAGGCACAAGTAACTTTGATGGAAAGTAACCTAAAAGAGGTGAATAATTGTACAAAATGAGAAAAAATTACATATTAAAATAAATACAGTTATTCCTCTTTCATGGGAAGAAGTTAAACTGCTGGCCACCGTAAATGCAACACCAAGACAAGAGATAGCACAACAAAATATATTTTGTAGATAACATGTTAACCAAGTACTAAATGATTAAATTTATAGACTTCTGTGAAGTGTGGTTCCTGCCAGAATCAGTAGCCAGAGTAGCCACCATTGTTGGAGATCACCGCTGCCACACGCCTCGGCATTGATTCAAAGAGACTTCGGATGTGTTCTTGGGGTACAACAGACCAAGCAGCTTCCACACGTTACCAAAGTTGATCTGGTGTGGTAGCTGGGGGTGTAATCTCGGTCAATCGTTGAGCAACCATGGACCACATGTTTTCTATCGGCGAATGATCCGGAGAGCGAGCCGGCCAGAAAAGCAATTAAATCTGGTAGTTGACGAAGAACATTTGGACAATGCGTGCCACGTGTGGTCGCGCATTATCCTGTTGAAATATGGCTGTGGCCAAGCCCTGAAGGTAAGGAAGGACAATTGGCTCCAGCACCTCGGAGATGTAGCGCTGGCTGTTTAAATTACCAGCAATGCGTACTAAAGGAGTGATATCCAATACCACCCCATACTATAATACCCGGTGCAGGAACAGTGTGGTGGTGCATAACGCAGCTGTTCAGCATCCTCTCTCCACGGTGTCTCCAGACTCGAATCCGACCATCGTGGTGTTGCAGACTGATGAGTGACTCGTCAGTAAAGACAACTTCATTCCATTCTGCCGCCCACATCCTTCTTTCATCTCACCATTGTTGGCGGAGACGTCTCTTGTTCTGTGTCGAGGGTAGACCAGGCAATGGACGTCTTGCGGACAGACCACTCTGCTGTAAACGGCGTCAAATGGTACGTGCAGACACTAAATGATGCGTTACAGACTCAAAGTGCTGTGCTATGGTTCGTGATGTGACTGAGTGATCCGTCACTGTCATGCGCACAATTTGCCTGTCCTCACGTGAAGTGGTGCACTGAGGTGGATGCGATCGACCACGTTGGTCCGTCGTACCCTCCTGCATCCAACCGTCACATATCCGCATTACAGTTGTTTGGTTTCGTCCAACACGACTACCGATTTCCTTGAAAGAAAATCCACAATCTCGGTAGGCCACTATCCTTCCTTTGTCGAACTCGGGTACTTGATCAAAAGCTGATCGCTGTTTTCTACGAGACATAACTGATCGTTTTTTGAGAAAAACCACAAGAAAAACACGATTACCGAACTTGAAATCGTCGAAATCTCCAAGCCTTAAATAGCGCTTTGAGGTGGCGCCACAGGAGTGCGTGATGTGCGTCTGCGCTGAAATTCTAATCATTTGCATATCTAACCTCCGCTAATGCATGTTGTAAATAGCGTGTTATTTGCGTGCTTCCTTCAGGTTGTTGCATTTACGGTGGCCAGCAGTGTATTAGAACAAAATGCTTAATTGCAACAATTAAGACTATTTTAAACTAATTTGTTTTGTAATATCATTTTTATTCAGCTCTCAGTGGTATAAAACGAAACCTTAAATGATAATCAAAGACAATTGTGTTTGTATAAACAACCAAAAGTTTTTATTTAAAATCATTCCCGCTGCATTAGTTTTCTAATATTGTGATTAATTATTTAGATGATAAATCCATTTGTATTCTTTCGCCAACATATATTCCTCTAGAATTATCTGAAATATTATATTCAAATTGTCTCTCCCTATAAAAGACATTTTAAATAATGTCAACTTAACACGCTGATAAATTTATTTAAATAAATTGCACAAAAATAAACTTAATTGAGAATTATTACTAATATTATTCAATTGCTATTGAAATCCGATCAGAAACGAATGCACTTGTTATATTTTGACTGCAATTGATAGCAACAGGTAGTTTATTCAATGATTGTGACCAGCTAATTGTACAGTTTTGTTTATCTAGTTACTGTGGTCAAACACAAACTTTTTTCATCACTACACATATTCACAAAAGAATTGCAGGTTAACCTAACACAATTATGATGTTGAGAGAAATCTCCAAATAAGTATTTTCACTTAATTCATTGAAAAGACATTTCGGATCCGATGGTCCAAATACGTATGAACACGCGTAGATGACGTACTAAAGTAGTTACATAGTGCCGAATGGACATGGTCGAAGTTCTTGGTTGGCGTCAGTTGTGTTGAATGGTAACACAGCATGACTGAGGATCCGCTGTGTGCAGATTATAAGAACTAGTATAACCACAAAAAAGTTACCACACACTTTAACTTCCTCGCTACGCATCCCATGATTTCCACAGGCGACGTAGATCATCAAAATTTGTGCAACCCATTATTTCCACGGGTATGCATTTTTCCGACTATTTAGTTGTGCAACCTGCGCAGCTCTGGTTCATGTTTATATTTATGTTTTTATGTTCATATATTATTTTGATGATCCGATTCTATATTTTAAAATAAAATATTTTTTACAAAAAAATCTTTGCATACCTTAACCCTAATATGTAGATTTGAAATGCGTAATAAAATCATACGCAATATTTGTGTGTGAACCTACTTTGATAAAATAACTACGCAGTGAGAGGGTTAATACCGTAGATTCCGGAGAACTCGGCTTAATGTGGAGCGAACGATGGCACAGTTTGTGAAATCATAGTTTCTTCGAGAAAGTGATTAAAAAAAAGAAGAACGAGTGTTCCTTCAGAAAAAAAAACTACAGAGTATTTGTATTTTCAAACGAACAATACATACAACAGAAAATAAGTTGCCAAATTACTCTTAAACAAAGGAAAAGCACGTATTATATCAAGGCTTGGAGCGTTTACAACATGAAAATGAAAATTAATGAATTCATAAATATACAGCAATTTACCTGATCAGACATGCTTCAGAGAAAATACTTTGTGAAGGCATAAAGCTCTCTATAATGAAAATTAAGTAGCCGACTTTACAAAAACTATTTACTTTTTAAAGAAACACCTAATGTTCTGCTGTCTCCCGTATGCACTCAGCGCCTTGCTGTTTCATCATAAAGATGAGAAACAGTAAGAACATCACCAAGGCACTTTGATGTTCATAATACTGCATGGGTGTTTTGACTCTTTAGTCCCTCATTATGTGTTATTTTACGAGTTTTTTCTGTGTTATCTACGTTGATATCTTAATTAAAGCATTTTTTGCCGGTATTAACTTTGACAGCAGCAATAGTTTCTACATAGGACATTGTCTTGCTAGGTATTGTTCTGAAACCTTTGTTCAACGTCATTTTCATCGGCTTCAGCACATCCAGGAACTCTTTTCATGAGGTCGAGTAAGCTTACATTTCTTGACACCCGACAAAGGAATGCGGATCCTTGAAGAGGTCTGTGTGCAAGGTGTTTTTTTTCTTAACCTGCAAGAGTGTGGCTGAGATATCCAACCTGCCTGGTTTTAAAGTCCCAAGTTTTCGGAACTAACGTATTTTTGAAATTAAAAATGTAATACAATTGATCTCTTTCACAAATTCTTGATTTTTAAGTTAGATATAACTTTATAAGAATTTTAAAAGAAAATTAGTTATTTACCCTTAATAAAATATCTCGATAAATGTGCGGAATACTTACATGCATTGTTTACCCTCTTGAAAATAATCCTTTGATTTCAAATATTTTAACCATCCTTCGTATCGCAAAATCTCTTGTTTTGCGAACTCATCACATCCATCGAATAGAGGTTCAACCTTTTCAAAACATTGAGAATTCTGTTGATAACCTAAATTAAACAGCTATATCATTTTTTATTTTTATTCATAAGAAAAAATTAACTACATTCAAAACTTAAAACAGAAATTTGAAACTTTTTCCACAAATAAAACATTAAAAAGGAACTCGCAACAAATTTAGGAAAAGATTTTGATGTACTAGTTGTAAAGCTTTTCTCATAACTTTAATCCATCTGAAAATATTTGTGAGGTTAAACAGATTTTGTTCTGGATTATTTTTTCTTTTAAAATTGTTTTTAAAAATATTACCTGGAAGTGGAAATAATTTTAAAAATTTCGATATAAAAATGTTGGTAAAACAAATTAACAAAAATGTTGAGCTTTAAATAAAAATATATATATATATTACCACTTCAAAACGTTTTTTTTTTAATGGAAGAAGGAAAAAACGTCCTCAACAATATCCATGTCTTAAAAAAAGTTTAATAAAATTTTTAACTAACAGGCTTGGAATAAAAAAAAAGAGTATACATTATTTTTGAAAGTTTAACTTTATTCTTTTTCGAATTTGAATAATTTCTAAAAATAATTCTTATAAAAAGCGGCGTCCAAATGATGCTGCAATCCGTATGAGGACAGGATGGCGTTCGCGTTGCAAAATTCGACGATTGAGGAGCAACGAAGTGTTATCAGATTTCTGACAGCGGAAGGTGAGAAACCGGCAGCTATTCATCGGTGGATGGTGACCGTTTACGGGGAGAAATGTGTCTCTGACACGTCTGTCAGAAAATGGAGTGCCCGTTTTCATGCAGGCCGTGAGAGTGTGGGTGATGACCAGAGACCAGGCCAGGCAAACACTGTCATCACGAGCGATCTCATCGACAAGGTGGACGACCTAGTGAGAAGTGATCGGCGTTGTCACAGTGCGAATGTTGGCGCTGAAGGTGGATGTCAGCTATGGAACCGTGTGGACAATTGTTCACGACAGGTTACGATTTCGGAAGGTGTGTGCCGCATTGGTTCCGAAGCAGCTCACCGACCAGCAAAAGAAACTGCGTTTGGGACTAGTACTGCAACATCTGTTTCAATATCAGGAAGACCCCGCTTTCATGAAGCGGATCGTCACAGGTGATGAGACCTTGTGCCATCACTACGAGCCAGAGACAAAGCGGGACAGCATGCAGTGGAAGCATGCGTCGTCACCTCCCCCTAAAAAGTTCAGAGCCGTGAAGTCAGCAGGCAAGGTGTTGCTCACTGTCTTTTTCGACGTTCAAGGTCAGCTACTTGTGGAATTCCTCGAGCACAGAAAAAGCATTAACTCCGATGTGTACTGTGAGACACTCAGACGCCTACGCAGGTCCATCAAGAACAAAAGACCGGGGCTGCTCACGAAGGGCGTGGTTCTGCTCCATGATAACGCGCGTCCACACGTCTCCAGAGTTACACAAATGGAACTGGAGAAGTTCAAATGGGAGACGTTGGACCATCCGCCCTACAGTCCGTACATGTCGCCCTGCGATTTCCATGTGTTTGGTCCACTGAAGAAACACCTGAAAGGGAAGCTCTTCAACTCGGACGACGAACTCAAGGATACTGTGAAGGACTGGGTCTCTTCACAGCCACAGGAATTCTGGGAACAAGGAATCCCGCGGCTTGTTCATCAGTAAGATCTTTGTGCTCAGGCCTATGGTGTATATTTTGAATAAAGTCTACATTTGTACCTACCGTGTCGTTTCGTACCTTTTCATTTGATCAGCCCTTGTATTACTATACATATAAATATTACTATACATATAATATATATATATATACTGTGTAATATGACATAGCGTTTACAAATATTGAGTTACGCAAAGTAATTTTAAAATTTTACTTCAACTAAAAAACACGTGATTCACATTTTCTGTAAAGCTTTTTATATCAATCCAAAATAAATATAAATTTAACATACCATATATTTAAAAAGTGTTCATAAGGGGATAGATATGCAATACTAAACAAATTGCTTGAATTATTGCAAAAAAAATTATATGGTTGCGAGGAATTTTACATTGGAGTCCTTGTACTCCATAAATTTCCACGATTTGACTGCGAATGTCAAATGCGGACACATTCTTTGCTCATAAAAATTGAACTTCCAAACGAGACCAGTTTCCTGAAAGTTTTGCCATTTCAATCGTCCTGAACCATCTGTGAACTTTCACTACCTACCCGCAAACCAGCTATGACAAGTAGCGGCATTTGTCTCCACTCTGGAGGCACAAAATTTCTTCACAATGTGCAGTTTTCAAATGTTGCAGCTCTAGCCTTTTTTTCCTGATCATCCCTCAAAAGATGAAAGTGTAATTTCTAGATTGAATTCTATTTCTGGAATAACATCTTACATCAGTTCTTTATTTTAAAAGTTTGAGGATTGGTATTCGCTAAAGAAATTTTAGAGCTTCAGAATGATAGGTAATAGGGCCATGCACCTGTCGAGCCATCGGAATTTTATGATTCGGCAATATGCTGAAATAATGTTATTTGAATTTATCCTTGTCTTTTGAAGCCATGTGGTAACCGAGTATTCGAAGTCATGAATTCGTGGCTAGTGTTACGGAATCGTTGGTTCAAGTTCTCGTGCTGCTGAAGACCTGCCGCTTAGATCTACTGATGCGCGTTGAATCTATCTTAACACAAAGTCCTCATATCGATAAAGTGTAAAAGTTGACGAGCTCAAGTGTCATATTTATCACTTAACCGAAGATCTACATTAAGAGTTCCACCATCAATAAAAGCATCAGTGCAGCTTCAAAATGCGACTTTTTTAAAAAAATGAAATATTTTCCTTTAATGCTTAACATGGGAACTTTTTATTTAGCCAAAATATCATGATTTTTACCATGAGGTCTGTTCAAAAAGTATCCGATCTTAGCCTAGAAAATATATCTTGGTTACTTTACAGGATTGGGATTCTAATCGAATTCAAAGTAGGCCATTTGCACTTTTACATATTAAGCCTAGCATTCTTTTCACTGCCGAAAACACTTCTAAAATGCTTCTTTTGGAATAGTATTCAACTCACCCGTCGCGTTCTTCATTATCTCATCTCTACTTCAAAAACGTCCTTTTAATTACATTTTCATCTTTGGGAACAGCCAGAAGTTGCACGGAGACAGATTCAGCTGATAGTGTCCAATAGGTCCTGTCCAACTGCAAGACGGTGTTCAAGTGGTTTATGGCCTCTCATAATTCTGGTCAGTTTCCCAACGGGCGACCGCTTTTGAATCGGTTATACCCCTCGTTAAATTATGTGACCTCCATAGCAACGTCTCCAAGCACCTGCTGAATCTTATGAATCGTTGATTTTGATGAAATTTAAAGCAGTAGCTCTGCTCAAGTCGTTCAGTTGCCTTTACAAATTCGAGTGAAATACAAATCCGACGAACATGCTTGACAGCACCTTATTTGACTCCCTGCTGGAAACTACTGGTATACTTTAACAAAAAAAAATCAATCACAGTCAGTTCCTGTGTACAGTGAAACCGCTTTTGAACCTCTACATGTGTGGGAAAATTCTAGGTATGGTAATTTTTAAATATACCTTGTACATAGAATAAAATTTTTATACGAGGGCAATTTGGAAACTAACCGCCATTTGGGCGTGGTACCCTCAATCAAATACACGAGCAATCCCCCATATTTCAGCACACTTCTCAAACATTTCTCGGTCAGTTTTGTATGAGACAGTTACAGGAATATTAGGCTACCGGAAGTTCTGTGCTCTATGGCTATCGAAAATGCTCACGGAGATCCACAAAACCAATTTAATGGACGCTGCCTTAGAATTTCTTTCCCGGTACCACAAGGATGGGGAGGACTTTTTGAACAGAACAGAGAGTGGTGACGGAATTGGGTAGAACAAGTCAATGCGAAGATAAAACAGTCTGTGGCACGGGGTCATGCAGGTTTTCCAACCCGGCTGAAGAAAGCTCGTCAAACTTTGTCAGCGAGGAAGCTGACAGTTACCTCTTTTGCGATGCTCAAGGAATCTTGCTTTCGAATTCATGACACGTGGAACAACAATTCCGAAGCTTACTGTTACACGCTGAAAAAATTGAATAAAGCCATCCATAACCTACGTCACAGCCAACCGAGGTCTGAAGTTGTTCTTCTGCACGATAACGTGCGCACTCACACTGCTGTAAGAACACGATATGTTTTGCGCAAATTCAAAGGGGATGTGTTTCAACATCCTCCTTACAGCCCGGACTTTGCTTCTGATTACCATATGTTCACTAATGAAAAAGTGGCTTGGGGAATAGCATTTGGCTGATGATGAACTTAAAAACTCTGTAACATTGGTTTAAATTGCAGGCGACAGCTTTTTATACAGAAGGAATTGGTAAATTGGTAAAACTGGTACGACAAGTGCTTGAATAATGGGAGGAGCTATGTTGAAAAATAGAGTTGTACCTTTGATATGTGAATAACTTTTCTCTCTATCCTGGTTTGTGTTTTACAGCAATTTGGATGTTACTTTCCGAATTGCCCTCGTATATGCAGATATATTGACTTTTGTTACAACTTTTACAATTGTATAGGTATGCATTCGAATTAAATGAATAAAAATTTCTTTAACTTACGCTGTAAACGTTTGATATCAGTACAGAGATATACATAGAGTGAACGAAGCTTTGAAAGCTTGAGTGGAGTACCACACAGACTGTCCCCAAAGTCTTCTTTTAAATTGTCGAAACAAGGATAATACAATTTTATATCCCTGAAAGATAAATACTAAAATAAATCAAGCTGTTCACTCTTTTAATGTTTTTTTTTTTCATTTTTAACAGCAAATTCTCATTGTATAATCATAAATTCTACGATTATGCAAGGTAATATACGAGTTTTAAAGTGAGAAAAGTAGGTATTAAGCTTTTATAAATAGGTTGAACGATATTTTAAAGTTATTTGGTGTTGCAAAATGGAACATGAAACATAAATGTCATGAAGTTCTCATACGTTATGTCTTTCTCCGCATTTCACTTCAAGTCTGACTTCTCTAGTGAAGCGAAATGTACATTTCTTTTTTGTTTTTGACGGTATTGAATGTCTGAATCATTAAGGAATATTTCTCTTTATATCGTTTCCCTCGTGCGAGTTCTACATTTACAATACGGTAATACAACTATGTAAAATCAACTCTTTTTTTACACTATATTATACTTTCCTTTAAAATTTGTGGAATGTGCCTGCATATTGTATCAAACAAAACTTCTTCACTTACCGGCAAAAGTCTCGCATCTCTTTCATAAACACGAGATGATATTCAATCATTTTAGTATCTATAGGGCAGATTCTGAGTGGTTCATTACAATCAGCATAGACTCTTCCTAATATTTCTGTAGGAATTTAAACAGTTTTATTTATATGATCAGTTGACAGTAACATAGTTTTTGTATACAAAATGAGTTTTTCTTAAGCATTGAATTACGCATTTAAATATATTCTCTAACTACATATACTGAGGCCAGATATACGCCTAAGTCTTAAATTACAAAAATTTTAAACAGATTAAAAATATAAGAAAGAATTATTGGAATTAAACACAGAAGATTAAAGGAATTAAATACATTGTACCTTTATAATGAGAGCTCAAAATGTTATTTTTTAAATTATTAGTTGAACATAATCTATTATTTAATAAGAATGATTTGTTTAGAGTTTGATAAACAATGATTAAAAATAATTTAACATATTACCTAATCTTAATATTACAAATTGATAACAATTTTAAACAATTTATTTACTATTTGAACGTGCAATTTATCAAAATGATCTAACTATTTAAATGTACATAGATAAATGATACTTTGCGTATGTGTATATGATATAACTTTAAAAGTGCCTTTAGAGTCATAAGACAAATACAATAATAAATTGTTAACATTCTTACAAATGAAAAAAATTGATCACAAGGGTTTCGAAAATGACCGTATATTTATTCAATTTTCTCATATACAAATTATTAGGATGCAATAAATATGTCGGTCCTTGATTGTAGCAGCATTGCACCTAAAACTCGTTTTATGATTCAAACTCTTATAGTCAAAAGAAAAACATTTTTAAAAGGTGAAGAATATTTGAAATATGGAATATCTTGTATTTATAGTATGTGGTCTATTTAAAACTAAAATTCAACCGTTCTGTATTAAAAGAAAAATATTAAAAATATTTAATTATTTAGAGTTCATTGCATTAATCCCAGCAAATAACGGTTTTTAAATTACTCGAATAAAAACTAAATGCAGTCAATAGTATATTCCATTACTAATCATTGACAAAATTAATGAAATAAAAAGTAATCGAAAAAATTTGGGTAAAGAAGTTTTGGACAGAAATTAAAATTATCATTAAGTGTTAAATGGTTTGCAATACGTTAAGTTTTATACAACCAAAAATAAAGCTTAGTTTCAAACTTCAAATTATTTATAAGGGCTTACGCCTAAAAATTCATAACAGCTGAAAAGCATGCTGTAAAAATGTGTGCGATGTAGGATTGCACTATTATCTAAGATTGCGGCATATATATATGAATACCTAAAGTAAATTCAAATTAATCATAAACGGATAAAAAAATGGAAATTATTCTACTTTAAATTTGTACTTAAAATTCCGTACCGAAAATATTTACTATAATCACCATCATTAATAATATAAGAATGAATAATTAACACACTATAGAGTATGCATTATTAATGTTGAATATTTCTCTCTAATCTTACCTTGCATTAAAATTAGCACAATAAAACTGAAGAATGACATTTCTAAAATTTTACTAGCTCGAACTGAGTTTAAGAGTACCCAAATTTTGTTTAGAATTTGTTTTATAAAATTTTAGTGCAGAAATGAGAAAACATACCCATGCATCATTTTGCTGTATTGATTATTGTTCTTACAACAAACGCTTGGTTGGTTTACTAAAGCCAGTATTGTTTTAAAGCCATGTGAAAGAAACACATGAAACAAATTCTATAGCACAGTTCCACTCAGCTTCATTCTACAAGGCGAGTGTGCCGAGGTTGCCCAGTGGTCAAGGTATCGATCTCGGAGCAGGCGTGTCATGAGTTCGAGCTTTGTACCGCTAAAAACCCACCCTGCAGAGGAGGTTGATGCTCGTTAAACATGCCAAAGCTCAAACTCTTCCCGTCGGTGTGGTGTGAAAGTTAGGAGAGGTGGGGAAGTGTTCCAGCTCAGGTGTCGTCCTCGTCATTTAGCCATGGTCCAAAATTACAATGACTGTCGTCAATAACTTCATACCCCTCTGTAGTGCACTGCCTCTTCCCTAACAAGGTGAATTACGAGTAGGTGAGTGAATATTAACATTGCCCTGTTCAGGGCTTTTGGTGTCGGACCTCGTAATTTTGAACCATGGTAGAGTGACGAAGACGACACCTGAGCTGGCACACACTCCCTTAATTACCCCACCATACCAACGGGAGGACGTTTGAGCTCTCGACAGATTTAACAAGCATCGCTCCCCTACACGATTGTTCTTCAGCGGTACTAGGCTCGAACTCATGACACGCCGTCCGCGAGTTCGTTACCTTGACCACTAGGCTACGCGGCAGCGAAAGATTATGAAAGTTAAAGATGTGACCAATCAGATTAATCTATCAAGGCGTCTCTAGGGTGTTAATTTTGTCTCGAGGGGTGAAAATATAAACAATATTCAAACAGGTATACTTCTTTTAAATTTAAATTAAATAATTCGAATCTTTTAAACATTTTTTACAAAGGATTATAGTTTCAAAAAGAACAAAATGTTTGAAATATAATTAAAATTTTAAAAATTATAAGCATATGCAAATAAGAAATCATTTTGTAATAAATATTAAGTAATTTTTGCGTTGCGCACACTATTTTCTAAAATAGTAGCCTTTGATGTATAAAACATTATAGGATTATAAAATGTATCATACTCTTAAACCCTAGTAATTTAAGAATAATCTATCTTTTGAATTTCAAAATATTTAAAAATATTGACAGTTTTAAAAAAATTTTAAAATATAGCTTTGTTTATTTTTAAAAAAATATAATTTATTATTCTATTTATTTAAAAAAACTTACGGTGCAAAAAAAGCATACCTTTAAAGTTATAAATCAACTTATTGCTAGTAATAAAAGCTACAGTTTTTGAAAATAGCATGCGCAACATAAAACTGAATTAATATTTCTTATAGAAATAGTTTTATTACTTTCAAATTCTTATAATTTTTAAAATTATGATTATATTTTAAATATTTTACACTTTTCTGAAGCCACATTCCTTTATAAATAATGTGTAAAAGATTCGAATATTTAATTTTAATTTTAAAGAGTTACATGTACTTGAATATTGTTCATATTTTCAGCCCTTTAGAGATCCCCTGAAATCCTTAATATAGTTGCACTTAAATGCTATTCGAACTTTATTGAATTATGACCTTTTAACTTTGAATCGCAATCGTAACGAGAACAACATTTGAACTGGAATAACACTCTAATCTTTCAGACTAGCTCAATACGAGAACTTCAGTGTTCTTCAGATTTCATGTCCATCAGTCTCTCAGCAAGATGAAGTTCTAGTGATAACTGGACTCACACCATACATGGCAACGATCATGTACATAGTTAAAAATTAATTTTCCCTTTCCCCTTTTTACTCCAGTTGAAGTTGCATAAAAATTAAATGGTTATCAAAAATATTAAAGTGAGCAAAACACGCAATGAAAAAACCAATTGAGCTTCCGTAGGATCCAACTGATGTGTCCACTACATTTGAACAGTGGTACGGGGGCCGTGGTAGCCTAGTGGCCAAGGTAATGGACTCGTGCCCGGCGTGTCATGAGTTCGAGCCTAGTACCACTGAAGACCCTCTATGTAGGGAAGTGATGCTTTTTATATCTTTCGAGAGCTCAAACGTCCTCCCATTGGTGTGGTGTGGTTGTTAGGAGAGTGGGTACCATCTCAGGTGTCGTCCTCGTCACTTGACCATGGTTCAAAAGTACGGGATCCGTCGCCAAAAGCCTCGTGTAGCTGAACCGTGCGACATGAAAATTCATTCATTCACTCACTTGAACAGTGGTGGGGAGAGTAGCTAATTGGATGGAAAGGGAACAGGAAATATGTTCCTCCCTTAAGAGGGGAAACTGCGGGCTGTGCACAGCTCTGGCGCAAACTTTACCATGTATGTAAAAGTAATTTCAAATATTTAGAGGTGATTGAGAGGTCAAATTATCAATCTAATGCCATGAATATCGTAAGGATGATTTATCAGAGCTGGTAAAAAGGAATTAATTCACTTCTGATCCGTGAAAGATTCAATAATAAATATCTCTAAAGGCCATGTTGAATAGATAGGTATTACACGAAAACAGGTTTTGATTCGTGCTTCCATTTATGGTAGAGTCTACTAACTAAATTAGCAATATAAATTTTATTCAAGAAAAATGAATTTATTGAGATGAAAGATTTTAATTTTATTAGGATTTTAACTGTCACGCCATTAACGAGTCTTTGTGAAACAGTAAGATAGTGAAGATGAAGACTTGCACCGAAATTTAGATGGTGAGACAATAAATAAATTTTTTTATTAAAATAAAAATTTTGAGAGGAATTTCCTAGTTTTCTCAGAATTGGGAAGTTCTGATATTGGTGGTTTAGCGCAGCTCTGCGTTTTATTGCAGAGCTTGGAACTAAGTTGTCACAAGCACGGATAATTCAAATAGATAGATTAGGAATTTGAGGTAAGTGATTAAAGAACTTTTTTTATAATGATTTTTTTAAAGGAAAACCACAACTGGTAACAACTTTTTATCCTTGTGCAAGAATTCTTTTTTTACAAGCCTAGGAGCAAATCTTTGACTATATTCCTGAGGTGTTTATTTTTAAAAACGTGAATGGAGCACTAGACGTTAAACGCGCTCCTCTGCAAAACAAATCCAGTCAAAGACAAAGTTAAATAATATAGATCATAAAATAAATTATAGTTTAAAAAACTACCTTTTATGGCTAATCACACTAAGTTTTAACTTAGTCTTTTAGTCTCCATACCTGAAATTAGTCCCACTTGCCGCTGTAGCCAAGTGGTCAAGGTATCGGATCATGGCAGGCATGTCATGAGATCGAGCCCAGTACCACTAATAAAGACCCGCCGATGTAGGGGAGCGATGCACGCTAAATCTGTCGAGAGCTCAAACGTCCTCCCGTTAGTGTGGTGTGGTAATTAAGAGAGAGGTGCCAGCTCAGGTGTCGTCCTCGTCACTTGACCGTGGATCAAAATTACGAGGTCCGTCGCCAAAAGCCCTCGTGCGATGTTAATATTCACTCACTCACTCACTGAAATTAGTCGCCAAATCAGAAATGGGATCTGAAATTAGTCGTCAGATGTAAGATGGTATCTGAAAATAGGAAATCGTTAATCCTGATGATACTGATCAGGACAATGGAACAAAATTATTCAATTATTGTATTGTCATCAGTAAGTGAGCAAACCTTCGAATTAATCTAATCTTTTAAAAAGGGTAAAAATACTGAGCTCGAAGATTCCGTTACATACAAGTGAAGCTTATAAAAGGGTGTTAAAAATATATTTTCTAATATTTCCCATTACCAGGATCGATCGCATTATGTGATGCGTACAAAACCAGTTATCAATCAATTTCAACAAGCTAAAGAAATGGAACACATATTTCTGATTTTTTTTTATTTTTGAATTTCAAGCAAAGGCTGAGGATTACATTCACATTGACACAACTCTACAAAATTCCACACCAAGCCAGTGGGAGTAATTTAAGCCTCGGCAAATTTAACTTGCATCAGCCTCTACATATTACGTCTTAATGTTGTCGTTACTTATGCCGCCGGATCAACAGTGACACCAGATCAAGGCCCATGAAACTTCTCGTGGCATGGGGGTAGTAGTAAGCCTGTCATAAGCGGTAGATACGAGCTCCATACAGGTGACAGTACGATTTGGCTCGGACATGCGGCCCACAACGATAATTTTTGCGGCCTGGTCAATATATTGGAAAACAATAATATGTAATAAAGTTTCAAAATTTCTCCCGAAATAGGAAAGATAGTAGCAAAGAAGAGATGTCAAATGTCAGGACGTACATACTATATTATTCTTGTTCGTTTATACATGTTTTTTATACTGTAATATTCTGAAATAAAACTACGTTTCTACGAGTTTTTAATTTTCTTTGTTGCCCACATTAAGTTAAACCTCGTTTATTTGGCCCAAGCCAGCCTTTGAGTTCGTCCCATTTGTAGTAATGTATTGTTAAGAATCGTTTATTCTATAGTAATGAAAGACAGTTTTTTTTTCAGTTACTTCTGGAAGCAATTAACGGATTTGAAATTCTAAAGCAAAAGCTTTTAAGACCTGTCTGATTTGTGAAAGAGGATCGATTCAGTAACAGATAATTTCTATTTTGGAATTTAAATCAACTCTGTTACGGAAATAAATTCAATAAAATTTTGTGTTCTCATTCATGAACAGGATAATAATTTTATATATTATCCTGTTCATGAATGTTTGGAGTTTAAGTAATATTGGGAATTTACCTGTTGGAAATTTACAGAATTATTAAGCGTTGGGTGTTCCTTTTTTTCATGGTTGTACATAGAGACTTAAAGACTATGCCAGATTATCCACAAAAACATTTACTATCAAGCTATTATAAATACGAAATATTTTTCAATGTAATAATATTGGCTCATGGTCTATAGGCAAAATATTGATAACTCAAAATTCTACTTTTATAAAGAATCATTCAATTGCCAATATACACACCCTGGCAAACGAATTTTAAACCAAAAATAAATATTTTATTGGAAAACTGTTTGCATGGATAATTGCTCTGATTCGTTTGGGAATCGAGTCAACAAGCTCCTGTAGTCCATGTATGTCCAAAGATTAACATGCATGGTCTATGTAGCTTTTTTAGATCTTATAAATTAGATGGAAACGGAGAGTGATGTCAGATGTGCCGTTCCACCATATCCCACACATTTTCTATAGGGTTAAGATCCTGGGCTTGCGTTGGCCGGGAAAATGTTAGAAGTAAGGTGGATATTCTGTGAACGAATTTTGGATCATTCTGGCGTGATGTATAGTTGAATTATTGTTTATAATGTATCCGTCGCCCTCAGGGTAAAAATGTAACTTTGCAGGATTCACTTGATCTGCCAGTATATATAGATATCTCATGGTTTGCTTACCCTCGAGGAACACCAACGCACGAAATACATGCCCCATGTCATGATACTCCCACCTGTCCCCTGCACAGTGGGAGTAAGGTAAGCTGTATTCATGACTTCGTGATGTTCTCGCTTGATACGATGTCTTCTATCAGCGCAAAATAAGGTGTAGCGTGATTTATCCCACCACATTACTCGTTCCCAATTCTCAGATGGGCAGTGTCGTCATTCCCAACACTACTGCTAACGAAGTTTTGCAATTCGGGCAGAAATAACTGGTTTTCTCACAGGCACCCAACTGTGCATTCCGATCCTTTGCAATTCTCTTCTCATTGTTCAAGCTGAAATCTTTATAGAAGAACCTTTGTTAATGATTTTTGTTAGATGAAGTACAGTAGAGTCCTTTTCTGTACACAACTCGTCGTAGATGACGCCGACAACGTCTTCTACAGAAGGACAGGATCAGGATTCCTATTCCAACTTTTGAAAACCTTTAATATGGCTGCTTTTGAGAGCCCAGTGAGATATTTTTGCTGTTTCCAAAATCGAGGCCTCTTCTAAACGGGCACTAACAATAAGTTCCTTTTTTCAAATGCTGAAAGATCTGTCATTTTCCCCATTTTACTTCATTCATCATAAAAGCACTCTACTTTATTTTTACTAGCGTTCTAACCACGTGTAAACCACATCATAAAAAATTACATATTTCATTCCTATCACGCATCCAACTGCATATCTAAAAGATTTCTGATTCGTTGCCCAATGTGTACAATTTCCTAACAAAAATCCCACACAGTGGTACCTAGGGGTATTTAAAATGAGAAATTAATGACACATACATGGAATTTCAATGTACAGGAATATTTAATAAAGACTGAGCAAAGAAGCTCCTTTTGTTTGCAAAAGGGTTAGGGTAGCCAGGTTTTGTATAGAATAATGATTTGTATCTGTAGGGTAATGGGAATGAATTTGGCCTTTTAAAAGACAAGACGCACATAAAGTATAGCTCAAAGCTCAAAATCCTCACATTGGCGAGGAAACAGAAAGATATCTGCACGAGTATTGACCGAAGCTGAAATTTATGAAATATATTGTCCGCGATTAGCGAATATCCGACAGAAATAGAGAGCTAGAAAATATTATTTCTAATGCCACCTGTCGGACGGTGTCAAATCTAGGCCTACGAATTCCTCATGGCAAAGGGCTATATTGTACGTTTGTTGTTAGCCGTAGCGTTGAGTACGATTTGGCTCGTTTCCACCCCAATTTTGTTGGACAATACCCTGGACGGGGTCGGGAATCTCCCTAGTTCCACCAACCTTATGAAAGGACCACCCCCATGCCGCGAAGGCACTATACATTACAAAGAACCATGCTTTCTCAGGGATTCGAATCCAGGCACTATGGTGCAGGAGACGGCATCGCTAACCGCTATGTCGGATGGGTGACACTGTAAAATGTTAAGCAACTATGAAGACATCCGTAATACTTTAAGGAAGCAAACCAATAATACAGCTAATAGAGACGAAATAGAGTTTCCCATCCATCCACCCGATATCTTTGTCATGGCTAGAAGATGTGGTGTCGAGTGATCATGGTCAAAAGGTCATGGCCATCTTTGTATCAGTCGAGTCAAATTTGAATTTTCATGCCATCAAAGACTTGTCGCATAGCAGGAATTGTGCTGTTAAATCAATTAATACAAACTCTTTAAGTTGGCGTGGTAGGAAAGAAAATGGAGTAGAATGACATCTACTAGCTTGTGTCCTAGTCTCTTAAACTTCATTCAAATTTTCTTGGTACATAATCAATAGACTTCGTGTTGCTTCTAAATGGTTACTAATAAAAAATCACTTCACTTCCTCTACAAGCCGAAAGAAAGATTAAATGTAGAAGGATGAAAAATATTTTCCTTTAATCCATTATTCTTTAAAGAAAATAATCTGCACATTGTAAATAATATCCTAATAGTTAAACACATTTGTTCCACACAATGTTTCGACGAGGATAAAATATTTTCTATGTATATGGAAAATAGAATTATAAAATTGACATAGTGATGAAATAAGCACATCTGATTTTTAAAAAAATCGTAGATTTTTCTGTTTTTCGCGAGTTAATATCAAGATCTTCTGTTGAGTTTATTCAATCGATATATTTTTCTAAGAAATTTTATGACTTACGTTTAAGAAAATTTTTTTATTAATATTTCCGATACTTTTATGAATTAAACCCTTAGAACTACTTCATTGTGTTTATCAATCAATACAAAATCCTAAAGTTTTACATATTTCGAATAATGTTTTTTTAATAAATCACTCTCAAAACATATTTTTTGTAAGTATTATACGAGCATGATTTCTTTTTATCTTAATGTATATTTTTTAATTATTGAATTGATTTTTGCATGTCTTTCTATCTCGAACATTCAATTTGATTGCTATGACAAGCCATGTTCCATTGTCTGCGTTTATTGTTTGGTACCTTTCCCTTAGCTTTAAAAGGGTAACAATTTTTTAATATAACACTTCTCGAATAATTTAATCCAAGAACTAATTATGGAATTGATATATTAAAATTGGATACTAACTTTTTCATTACATAATATATATGTTAATAGCAAAAGGAACTCTTTATTACTCACTTTTACTTGTAACTATCAAACGTGTTTTTGCATATAATAAACTAGCTGAAGAACAAGTTCTTCGCACAGGTTATTTTCTTTAAATTAAAAATATTCTTGACACAATTGCTAAATTGCAATGAGATTAAATCACCCGGTGCAAAGCAATGTATAGATAAAAAATAATCTTTAATGCATTTATTATTTATCTATATCTCTCCTTAAGATCTCGCAATACCCACACACAATGGGGAGGTTAATTTTCGCCAATCTCCTTTTGTAACGGATCTCTATTCCATGAAATTAATATGCCTACAAAGTTTACTGCCTGTTGGTCGAATAGTTCAAAAATGGAAGTATTTATTTATAATGCCCCTTAAGCCCTCGCAACGCCCTTGTAGGGGCGATTCAGGTAAAAACCGAAGTCTTCATGGATGGGAAGTAGAGGGCTACCACAACATGCTCTTAATCCTTTAATCGTACCAGCATTAGTTTTAGCGGCATGCACATACACATTGTACACATTCTTTTATAATATACATTGAAAGCACATTTGTTTTTTTCCGCATACAACTTGATAAAACGAAAATAGGATAATTTCACTTGATCACGATCTCAACCTGTATTTGTTTTATCTCAAGGCATTAGCCGATTAATTCTTAATAAAATTCTTTCGTTAAGGTATTTATTTTTTGCATGGTGTGCGAGCCCTATTTCAAAACCAGAAATTTTAACATTATATTTTATAATTAAAAAAGGAACATTTCCATGTAAATTACCAAGACTAATTTTATCTACACCATGCAATACAAAATAAAAATCTGTTGCATTTTCCCACTTCCAAATAAAGCTGAATGGAGTACACCCAACTCTTTTCTTACACTGTTTTGAAATGCGGTACACGAGAAGTACACGAATTTAGCGAATTCTTTTGCATGACTTTTGTTCTAGCGTGAACCACAAAAAAATTAAGGGATTGGTACCCTTAGGATAAGGACGATGTGATCGAATTTATAACAGTTTGATAAAAAAAGTCGATAACAAAATCGAAAGGGAATTTCAGCTCTTAACAGCTGGTTCCATTTGTGAAACATTCTTACTCATAATGTTGGCATAAAGCGTGTATTAAAATTTCAAAGTAATCATTTTTTTAGTAGCAGGATATCAAGTATTAAACAAGCAATTTGATAAACAAAAAAAGCCGTCAATGACAGATTTTGTTACAAAAAACCGAGGCCGTTAATAACCAACGGAATTTATTTGAACCATACCCGATAGTTATGCTAGTCATTTCCGACACATCAACTAATGATAGTATTGCTGATACAGTTTGCAATAAAAGTGCCAACTTATCAAGTGGCGCTATGTGAATATCTGTTACACTCCTAATTTCAATTTGAATTTTATATGTTGTATGTACTAATAGACTGAATTACCACCGTACACTATAGTTCTATTTTTTTTTTTGAAATAAAATGATTTTTTTGTTCTATAAATCTTATATTTTTACATGGGTTTTAGCGTTAAATATTTAGAGATTTTATCCTACATGATTTTTTTTTAAATTCAGGAACCTACACCCCCCCCCTCCCTAATTTATAATATATGCCGGAAGACTTTACACTATTTTTTATTACGTTTCTCTACTTTCTATCTACAAAGTTAAAAGAAAGTTAAAATTTTCTAGTGCGCTTCAATTTTCAATAATTTTATACACGTTTCATTGTTAACTTCAAAAAAATTTTACTCTTAGTTGATATTAAGTGGAATAATTTACATAAAGTACCGATACATACCGTTACATAATGCTATCAAGTGGAATACAATTCAATTACAATACTTTTCGTATGAAAGCTTACGTTTACCTCATTAATGCAAATTCAGCTTCAGTTTGTATTAGTTCAGAACTAGTTATGTCTGGTAATTGCCAACATCAGCGCTTTTCAATTTTTCAATATTTGGTATCCAATTCTTAATTTTATTCTCCCCTCCCCTCCATACAATAACAATGTATTGCATGCAATAATTATGCATCTTTGACACAAAAGCGACAAGAGACCTTAATTATAAACCGTACAAATTATCAGTGTTGCCGATATAAATTAATGGACTGTAAATTTAACAAAATTTTAATAAGCGAAAACTGATCCCAACCATATATGGGATCGCTATACTTTTCGAACTGAATACAAGGTTTACTAGAGTTGGCTCGCGGAGCAAAATCTATACAAGGAATTCTCGCCAACTGGCGCCAACAATCAGAGTTGTAAATTTTGTATATGTCACTTTAAGTAACAGATTTTATACAAGTTACTTTTCAGTAATAGGATAAATGTTATACTTTGTGTTCAGATTATTAAATTGGAACGGATTGGAATAAATATGCATCGTGTACTATTTATCGCGTCAGAATATGTTTTTCCTTTCAGGAAATTTAAATTTTAGTGTATTTTTAAATTTTTTATATGCTTGCATTCAAAATGAAGGATTATTACGACACCCCCCCCTCCCCAGGCAGCATATTTCGCAGTTTGAAAATCGCTTGCCATTAATAAGCAAGCTTTAATTCGCATTGAACTAATATCAATCCACATAATTTGCAGACCATTAAACTAGACAATTTGGCATAATTAATAGTTTTCCCCTTAAGGGTGGATGGCAGTTATATGCAGGAAATAATAGTTATCGAAAACCATGTAAAGAAAATGTTCCGTGGCATGGAGATCAGGAAAACAATACTTTAAGAAACAAATTTTGCCACAAAATAGTTGAAATTTCGAAGGAAAAAATGCTTACAATTTAAAAAGTCATTGGTATAAAGGAAAATTGTGTGCAGTTTTTATATTGATATCTATATTAGACAAAATACTTGCAAATAAAATATATATACTAATCTAATTACTTGCTCTTAATAGAAAGAATTATGAACAATTCCATGATTTTTATTCAGTCAATTTTTCATGGCATTTTACAAGGATGATTTAATTTAATATTTTAAAGTTCAAAATAAAACCTTATTAATCTCAAATCTGAATTAAATATTTCAATTATGAAAATTATTACAAATTACCAACTTTAAAACGTTAAATGTAATGCTTGAAAATAAAAATGAATCCAAAGAAATGAATTTCCATCAATTCTCGTCGATAAGAAGCGTGTCAATAGTTTTCAAAATAGCTTCCGTTCTTATCGTGGCCAACTTATATGCGAAACCAGGGCAGTATTGGGAATAGAGCTGTATCTCGTCAAATATTTTGTTATACATTTCGAAGGCTTCTTCTCCACAGTCTTCTTGAATTGCGATTCCGAAGCAAGTTGCTTTCAGAGAAGCTACCCTGAAAATGAAAAACAATGTTAGAAAATGTATAATAAATTTGAAAAATCTTGTTTAAAATGGAGGAATTAAAAAGATTTATATTAAATTTGTTCGATTATCGCAAAAATGTTCCAAAATTTAGAAAAATCACGCATTTTGATATATTATGAAGATTTAAATTTAAATAACATTCCATTGAACCGAGAAAATCCATTATCCTTGCCGATATTTTCTTCAGCTATCTTACGGATCTATCTAAATTGCATGCTATTTTAGGTTAGCAACTCTACACCCATCCTTCCAAACGATTGTACTATATATTATATATAGAGATTTGGTTTAAATATAGATTTAGATATAAAAAGGTTACCAGTACAGGATATTATTAGCGGAGATTAAGTACCAGAAAATTAGGGATAAAATAAATTTTAGGATTTAAAGAATATAATTTATTTAACGCACAATGGTTTCACAGGAAAAGACTGATATATTAATATACTGACAGGGACAGCTTAAGACTTCTTGAGGTCCTGGACCCCTACACAAATTTAAGCCCCTCCTACAACCCTTAAAAGTAGACATGCACAACATTCGTTGCCAAATACTCGTACCCAAAATAACCCGAAACTAAGAAATGTATAAGAATTAAAATTGCACAAACCGGCTCGACCAACTGCCCCCTTTTGACTGAATGAGCAATGGTGTATGTCAATAGTCCTAGGCCTATAGAAGGACGACGGTCATTGCATGTAGCCAGTTGACATATCGTCCGAAATTCCCCGTTTTCGGAGAATACAACCTTAAATAACATTTGACCGTTGAAATTATTCAAATCATGATCCTATTAAGGCTGAGTCGAGAACGAGATGATGCCCCCATTGTGGTCGGGGGCCTGGGCTCAGTTGGCCCCTGACTGTATACTGATATTGTACTTGTGGAATCCGAGTCGCAGCCACATTGTTAACTACACTATCTACCAATAAGTAATTGGATACCTGGGATAAAAGATAAACAAAGCTTATTCATATTCAATAGTTCGTAGAGCATTCACCTGAACTACAAATACACACACATACACACCCATAACCCTCTTAGACATTCTTTTCAAAAGTTTTCGGATCAACAATGACATTTTTACTCATCGGCTTGGAGATGACGTTAAAGTTCTTTCACAGATTTTGAAAGGTTATTGTATTCCTTTATTCGGTGATTCAACTCAACCTACAGGTTTTCTATTGGATTCGTCTGGACTTTGGGTTGGCCAGTTCAGTCAATTCACCCCATAGTCATCACACCAGTCCATAGTGGATCTCGCAACACAAGTGGCGTTGTCATCTTTGAAAGTAACAATGACCCATCCCGTAAAATTGCATCATTTTGAGAAGCACATGGCTGTCTAGAAAAGAGTAGTCGGCGGTGAGCTTACCATGAATTGGGAACAAGGGTCTCAGTTTATACACCCCCAGAAACATTATCCACCTCTGGAAAACTTTACTGAATGCACAATGCGTTTCGAAAAAAGCGTTATTCATGCATACACATAACCCACACTACCATCCAAGTGGTAGAAATTGAATCCTTATTACACTCCAGGTAAACTTTTCCTTTTCATCTATGGTTTTAATTCAAAGTACCTTGCATCGCGTCATCCGAGCAGTAATTGGACTCTGTAATCAAAGGATTATGGACGGCAGCATGATTATGGAAACCAAGTAAATAGATTTCCTTGCGGATTGTATTTATCAAAACAATGGTTCTGAATGTTGATTAGAATCCTGGAGAATGTGGGTCATCGGCATGGTGCGGTTTTTCTGAGCGTCTTTGAACAGTACTCGTCTGTCTATTCTCAGTTTCGCTAGTTTGCCGGGTTAAAGCACTTTCCATTTTAATCACAAACACCACTGTCAATTTTGGAACTTTTAACTCGATAAATATTAAGGCCATTGTAATGATTTCCGACAATTACGACCTTTTTGAAGCCAGACAGCTCTATATTTCGTGGTATTTTGTAGGCGAATTATGCCAACGCTTTTCCCTACACGATATTTAAATACAGAAAATGCAAATTAGATCAGGACCACAGATAAACTCATTTGCAAGCGAGTCCAAATACATTTTAGTAAATAGTGTACTTTGTCACGAGTCTAGTCGCATTTTTCTAAGTAACAATCCTCTTGGAGAAAAATGGGACTTTAATATTTAATTTATTTAAAGTCTTCCTTCGAAGAAGTTCTAGTATGCAAATTAAGACTTATATAAAGAATAAACTTTAGAGTTGGAAGGGAGTGCGATTATAGAGAGGTTAGACTGCTATGGCTAAGAAAGACTGAATAAACTAGAAGCGAGGCGGGGATACTTCACAGCTGATTACTGTAATACTAAAGTTGATTTGTCAATTATAAATTAGATTTGATTAGATCACTATCAATTAAAAGGTATTACCTAGACATAAGTGATCCGTTTGCTTAAAGTCTTCTCGTATTTCGTCTGCCTCGCTATTGTTTTCCATATTTGGTATTTTAAGTGCATCTCTTAAATTTGGTTAATAGACATTGTAGTTGTTCGTTTCAGAAAATAAATTGAAGTTATATTGGCTATGGCTAATCTTCCTTCCTCCTCCCCCACACACCCCTCAACTTGACAACTAGTTGAGCAAAAGGACAAATGGAGCTAAATAATTGATAAATTAATATTGTTTATCTTTTAAAGCATCTTCCTCTAGTTTTGAAAACACTAAATCAGTTGTCTACTAAGGTTTTGTGAGTCAAAAAAGTTTGTACCAGAAGGTTTTCGCGAGAAGCATTCTTAATTTTAATATATTACGTGATTTTATGTATAATTTATATATTCTAATTATTGTATATTATATAATAATCATATAAGTGTATGTAACAATAAAATATAATTATTTACTATACAGTACATAGTATAATTATATATAGTAATTATACTAACATTAATTATCAATTGATATTTGTTTTTTTCAATCTATTCCTATATTCTTCATTTAAAATGTATTTCCGAAGAGTTCTTTAAAATTAATTGCCTCAGCGTTTGTTACAGCTAGACCAGCTTAGATTTCATATCACTTGACAAAAAAGCTGTGCTTGGCGCGATTCCTTAATCGTACCAGATAACCCTTGGCGCGTAGTACTCTGATATCAGATTAGTTCAAAATTGTTTTACTAAAATCGAAACTAAAGCTACATGGGGTATAGAGAAAACCTTGAAATTTTGAACCATGTCCAAGTCAAGAGAATGACATACTAGCTGTAAATTTTCGCATCCTGATGACCGAGTCCGTGTATAAGACTGGTCTTTTACGGTATCAGGACTCCAAACCACGGTGTTACAGGAACAAGGTCAGCCACGAACTCCTGACCATGTCCACTTTGTTATTAAGTTCATCTGTACTGGTCGGGGATCAGGTGTCGATATTCCATTTAGAGATTCAATTTAGATTAGAATACAACATTCCCGATCTTGCACCAATCCCAGCAATTACAAACCTCATTAAAAGTTAAACATTTCCCAATTTTAAATGATATAGGAAATATTAGTACCAAATTTGATGAACAAATATTTTTCCAAGTAAATTTATCTTTAATTGCATTGTTGAAGCATTTATTTTTACAATGCGGCATGGCGACAGTGAGAGGGATATTTAAGATAAACTATAAATATACACGAGGGCTATTGGCACAAATGACCTAATTTTGAACCTTCACTACGTGACGAGGACTGCACCCGAGCTGGAATACCCTCTCCTAACTTCCACACAACCAACGGGAGGAGGTACAAACCTCGACATATTTAACATGATTCGACCTCTACATCGTGGGTCATCAACGGTACAGCCTCGATCTCATGACATGCCTGTTACTTATCCGTGAGCTTTATCTCTAGGTTATCGTGGCCACAATGAGTGTGTCATGGCTCACACGTTAATAATCATATTATATGGAGATTAGAAAAAGGTTTCAAATTTATTTTCAAAAAATAAAGCAAATCAATTACATTTTAAATTCACGTTTACGTATTTTAAACATTGATACAGAAAAGGAAACTAAACCGTGGTTACTGAATGAAATTTCCCCTTTTATAAAAGGGTGTGTGTAGAGTTTACTTTTATTTCATTTAATAAATTATGAAATTGATTTCTATTAAATATATACTTACATGCATTTCCGAACACTTTTAATGGAATGTTCTGGAATTTCCGGATCAGGAGTCGCTACATCATACAGCGTCATTCTATGAAGTGCATACTTTTCACATTCAGAAGTTTCATTAATTTTTCGGAAGCATTCAGCATATTCCAAGTACTCTACAACAGAAATATGTATTGAAATTCGTACATAAAATAGTATAATAAAATCGTAATCAATTTCAGACACAGAAATGACCTCTTCCGAAACATCTATAGTGTACTACAGTTAGAACTACTACGTTTCACAAAATAACACGGACTCTGTTGGTGACTGAACTCTTAATTTTGAGCCTTGGTCAAATAACGATGACGACATTTTAGCTGATCCCCTATACAATGTACCAGAACACGCCATGACTGAGAACTTCGAGCTCGACAGACTTAACGTGCATTATAGCCCTTTTAAGTGGCAGATCCTCAGCGGCACCTGGACTTAAACCCGCAACACGCCAGCTACGACTTATTGACCACTAGGTTACCGCGGTTATACGAAATATCTAGAAAAATATTTTAAAAATGAGGGAATCTAATCAAAGTTTAAATATTTGAAACAAATTCATGCTCTAATTACTTTAGTGCACACACAAAGGTTTATTCTAAAAATCGGAGATTTTTAAGGGACAGCAATCTGTGACATAAGCCGACAGCTTAAGCTGAAATATAAATCTCCCGATCAAAATTACGTACAATACTGAATATTCATATGCTACCGGTTGGGTGGCGTGGTTGATTTATCGCTGGCCTTCTGCACCCAAGGTTGCGGGTTCGACCGCGACCCAAGACTGGATTTTCATGTTGCAGAAATACAACAGCAGCCATGTCGTATGGTTATACGGCATGTAAAATATCCCTAGGGTGTTTGTTTGGCTTGGATGCTCTCGGCAAAATCGAATCCTAGTATAGGTTCGCATAGTCAAGAGTTCAGGTGGTTCCCTTTGTGGAGGAAACTGGGCGTCAAAATTATTGCTGTAATTATTATCGCCTATATGGTGCAGCGCTAAGAAGTGATATCAGTTCCTGGGGAATATACTAGGTCTTCCAAGATTTAAAATACAATGAGCAGCCCCATTAGAAAAAAATATTCATATGCTGGGAGCAATTTCCATCATGGTTCATTTAAAGTTTGGAAAATAAAATTTTACTCTAACTTCAGTTTTGAGGCATCAAAATTTGTGTGCAACTAGTCATCTCTATTAAAAATAAAATTGAACATAGTTACTATTACAAGAACTCTTTATTTATTTCCTTAAATAGAGAAATCAAATTCCCAATATAACTCGCTTTATCAAAGTCTTTTATAAAATATGCCGTATTTTATTGATTCTAGAACTTTCCAGCAGTCATTTAACAATGGCGGTTAAAATTGACCAAAAAATACGTAATTTTATCCGAATAGACCAAAATAAATCAACCTAAACTTGAACAAATCCGCACTTTCAATTATTTAACATTCCGTACTCTGAAGCACAATACACGAGCTATTCGTGACCGACCTGGAAATTTCAAAATACTCCTAAGTATCAAGGACGATACTTTACCTGGGTTCCTACCCTATAAACTTGTTTGCTCTAATTTGAACCTCTACAGATTTTTGACGTTTATTAGCCCTCTACGGACGACAGTTTATTCAGAAACAGCAAACATCCGTTAAAATAGGCCTGCATATGAATTGGAAATCAATCTGCTGCTCAAATTTAATAACACTGACCATGAAATTCATAACCATGCCGACTGTTTGATAACGATTTGTATTCAATGAACTCATTCAAATTAGTCATTGGTTCTATGAGCAATTTTTTAACTACACACTTGCTTCAAAAAATCAAGCTCTGAACAGTAAAATGCGATAAACAAGGGCTGGTTGTATTGACATGAAATGCTGCAAGTAGCTTTGTTTATTTAGGATACAAGACATTACAGGCAGATAAAAACATTGAATTCTCATGAATTATAAGATGGCGTTACAATTGAGTCATTCCCAAAATTGCTTTTAAATGCAAAACAGACAGGGTAGGTGAGCACGCCCTCACCTTCACACAAACAGCGGGCGATTATGCTTGCTACAGGGGATCAACGACCATAGAGTCCTGTAATTGTCATTCCTTCTTTCGGTAGTTTCTAAATCTCCAAGAGAGTGACTGAAGGCGAGAAACGCCAACATACAGCACGGCCTAAGGCATCGAAATTATTTTCAATTGGATAAAGGCCCGGAAAAGTGAGTTAGCCCCTCCATACGCGCAATCCCCTCCTCTCCAGAAAGTAGCCAAGTATAGAAGCTTTATGAGAATGACCAACTTCCTCCGCGTAAACTTTCACAATAGGGTCTAGGACTACATTTCAAATTGAGGAAAAGGTGTTATCTGGTATGTACATAAGTTTCCCTCTATGTTGAGTATTGCCACAAGGGGATTGAAGGGAAGTGAAATGGGCATTTTGGATCTTTTCGATGAGAGGATACCTACCAATACCTTTCGGTTAGAGGATACCTACCAATACCTTTCGGTTAGAGGATACCTACCAATACCTTTCGGTTAGAGGATACCTACCAATACCTTTCGATTAGAGGATACCTACCAATAGCTTCTTTAGTATAAATTTTTTTTAAACTACCTGTAATATTTGCACTGCGGAAGACGAAAATAAGCTTAGTCGGACTGATATGTATATCATGAAGAGAGCTGGGGTTTTGAAGTGTTCTGTTTTTAATGCCATCTGTGAAGTGTCTGATCGAGGCCCCAAGGAAGTCATCGTGGCAAGGGGCTATTCTGTTGCTAGCTCTTAGCTTTGAGCCCCGTGCAGGGGACAGTACGATTCGACTGTTCATACACAATAGATGGCGACACCAGCTATCTCCACCTCTATAATTTAGGCCTGTAACTGGAGGGGAAGGAAATATTCTCCAGCCCCCTTTATCCGTGGTTGCTGCTACGACCTCCAAGACTTTCGAACCCACTTATTTAACGAGCACGTGCTCCGTGTGTACTCTAAGGGTATTTAGTGACATAGGGCATCGAATCCAGGTCTTCTGATCTGGCATCCGATGCTCTAACCACTAGGCTACACACGGCCCTTTAAGTGTTCTAATGTGTAATGTAATATTCACCAATCTAATCGTTAACCAATAATTATAGTTTTTGGTCATTTATATTTTAGAGAAAGTTATTTCGATCCCGAAATTATCCAATGAAAATTAAATGAAATTTTTAGAAAATCCCACCCTTTTGTTGTTTAAATTTTTTTCCTACTCTTTATGTATTATAGAAAATCTTTTCCAATTAATAAATTTTTTCCCTCCATATAACGGTAACCCCCCTTACTATACACGTTTGCGAAATGCTTATAGTGTTTCAGAAACGAAGCAAACTACGAAATTAGACATGGGAAAACTTTACTTTTTTCGGGATTTTTAATGATACGGCCTAAATTTCCCATAGAAATACATTACCGAAGGGCAATATCTCGCACCTTTATAATCTTAGCGCTATATCAAAGGCATATTCCTGCAATTTGTATGTGACAAGCAAAAGTGATATTGATTAAAATATTAATTCTTAATTCGGGGAACAATGTTATCTTGTCAAATATTTGTGATACAAAGCATTAATGAACTAAAATTATATTGCAGTGTTTTGTAATTTTTTTTCATATGATAGTTTTACACTAAATCTTAATTTTTGTCCACTCACGATTTCGAAACTCTTTGGAGAAGCAAGATGACTTCAAGAATGTCTCCGCTCTTGACATCAAATTTGCGAGTTCGCACTGTTCCACCTGTTCAAATTGACTTCTGGAGTAATCAAGGCATTCAAAGTAACTTATCACCTCCCTGAAACATATTAGAATAGCAAATTAAAAAGAAATAGTTTTGAGTTAAAAATTATTTTCTTACGCATCATATTGGATGAATAATAAAATGCGTATTTAGATCTGCACTTTAACGGAAAAAAACATGCATAAAGAAACACATTTAACTATTCAGAGATTTTACCATAACGAACTTTCCTGCGTTTGATTTGCCAGTTTCGTCGACAGTAATACTCTGAAGTTAAGGTTATGAATCCCTATTTCAATTGAAATTATTTTACACTTTCATATTAACGCTTCTAAAAAGGTACGAGACTGAAGTTAGAAATTCCCAATCAGTGTCACATGGCGAGGATTATACCTAAAATGACTTCTCTCTGCTTCCTTTTCAATTGGTTCACGCGAGCACATATCAATGCAAACTATTAGAATCAGGCTGGAGAAAGTAATGTACTTAGGTTTCAAAGAGTAAGGTAACAAGCCCATTCAGAGAGAAAGTTTATTCAGGGAATAAAAATATATACAATGTAGAAAGGCACCGCTACATTTCTTTTCCACATAAGCACCATACTTATGGAGGCATTTGATAAATCGGTACACCAGACCATCGAAATCTGCATCCGTGGTATCAATTTCGTGCAACGCTTCCAGACGGCTTACTGAGCCTCGGCATCGATTCCGAAATTTTGACCTCTCCAAGCGTTTCTTTAATGGTTTGAGAAGACGAAAATTGAGGGTTATCTAGTACCTCCCCTTCAGAAACTTCCTCTAGCACATCTATTTAGTCTTTGTGAAATTCCGTGCCCAAAAACATACTAGTCTTCGTGACATAACACTTGTACGTACACGTCTACGAATTCGGACCCAAAAATATATTTTACTACTAGGGAATTTTAAATCATGGAGGTCATCTTGCAGCTCAATGCTTCCAATTTTGCCCATTTCCTCTCAGCTAAAGTTGGGTTTCTCCCGGTGAATCCGTTTTAAAGCTCTAAACTATGCCCGAGCTAGATTCGTACAATAAATAAAGTATACGGATCTTTGGCTCATTATGAAAATAATTTCAACTAACAATTTGCGATGACTCAAACAGCTCAGCATTTTAATAATGTATGCATTTCCTGAATATTAAAGTCGTATTGTTCAGCTACACGAGGGTTTTTGGTGACGGACCTCGTAATTTTGAACCATGGTCAAGTGATGAAGACTACACTGTACTCGCTCTCCCCTCTCTTAACTATCACACCACACCAACGAGATTATGTCTGAGCTCTCTACAGATTTAACGCGTATCGTTTTTCTACACGGTGGGTCTTCAGTGGTACCGGATTCGAACTGATGACAAGGCAGCCACGAGTCCGATATCTTGACCACTTGGTTACCGCGGCCCCACGAAGGTCTCAATAACTACAAATTATTTGTCCTTCTGTATTTGTAAACTGCTTATAAATGAAAAAATATATATTCTACTGATTATATAAAAATATACACACTTCTCCGAGAGCAAATTAAGCACAATTAGATGGTTATATTACGGGGCAAAATCAAATGAAGATCAAGGATAATTAACAAATTCATTAAGTTATATTGAATACTGTAATGTTACAAGTACTATACAGAGTGCAGCAATACAATGATTTTTTATAAACGTTCAGGACAGAGTAAACTTTTACAACGGGAAAACACATAGCAATGCATGGTTGGAAACTTTCCTGGCGTGGTAGTGACAACACAAAACAGAACACGAACAAGAGGATAAAACACGTTTATTATCCTTATTACAGCAAAAACCTATGGAAAAAACTTTGAAGAGATAATGATCGTCATCAAAGTAGGTGATCGAAATTATGACCGCGGGTCGTGATGGAGGCCTCGCATATGCGGCACATTCAAGATCGAACTCTAGCGAACCAGACAAATCCGTGACATCCGCAATAGCTGCCCCTATGCGTGTAACAAGGTCTTCAGCACTATCGTACACCAGTGACTTGATGTAACCGCAAAAGTAATCAAAACAAGTAAGGTCTGGCGATCGAGAGGGCTAATGCACTAGACCAACAATGCTTCAGTTTACGTAGTGGTTTATCTAGCAGGTACACCAGCCGAAGACATCCCAGCATGTTTACTATTCTAAGAATAAACATGATTTCTACTCTTACTCGGGTCCTGTCTTTGCTTTATGCCGTCATTAAAGCGCTAAGAATGAGTTTGAAGCCTTGATTTGATTATGAGATTTCTCATCAAGGCTTACACCATCCGTCTTGAAAGTTTGTAACCGCTTTACTAATGCACCCTGTATAATACCCTGGATGCAAACTCATGTACCATGAAATATTAAAAATGCTATATCTGAAGTAATTTGAATAAAAAACACATAAAAAGCCAATCTTACGCAGTGGCCTTCAATCATTCGAATCATTAAAATTCGGCACTAAATTTGGAATTTATCAGTGCGCTACGATCCAAACATCTTTTGGACGCTATTCTGAAATTGCGTCTAGTAAGATTTGGGAACCTAGTAGTTTCCAATCAAAGATGGTGGCCTAACACTAAAAACTTAAAAAACAGTAAAAAGAATGGTTTATTCTCGACAAAATTACAGATTTTAAAAGCAAGAAAAGCAAGCTGAGCAAAGATGTTCTTTCTTTTTTTGGAAACTGATCAGGAAAATACAACTACCAGGATTTTAAAAAATATGACGAGTAATTTTAAAAAATACCGAGAAATAGACTGAACATAAAAACTGGAAGCAAGAAAAATTAGAATCAAAGATTTAAACAATCGAGGTCTCCATGAATTTCCTTGAACAAGAAAATCAAAAAAACTAAAAGTAAAATTGAAATGGATTTAAGCAGAAAATTTCAATTGGTTGCAGTTAGGCAAATTTGCGCCGTAAGGTCCGAACAAAAAAATTATACTTCCGTCAAATTACTCATCTTGTTTGTAGACAGTTTTCATATATCACTGGTTTACTTATATTTCATGACGGCCGAAATAAGCGAAATCTTAAATGAGAGAAGACTTCCGAGAGAAGATATCTCACAGAAACAAAACAGAAAATAGAAGGAATTCATTTTGGCCCGTGAAAAAGGTGTGCCTTCATTCTTTTTCAAAAGATTCTGGTACTCGCCATTTTGTTCAAAATATTCATGTTAGAACAAATGAAGCAAGACGAAAGCTGCAACCTAGACAATTTTAAGTATAGAATTAGTTAAAAAATCTAAATAAAATATTCTGCAATAGGATTACCGCCATAAAAAAATGAACCAATTAAAAATTATAACATACGTTTATAATAATGACAAAAATACAGAATCAAACGTTAAAAATCAAGAAAGCCTTTTGTAAATGCAATTGCCCAACTGGCAAACTGTATCAACAACTTTGTGCATGGTGTACTGATATAAAATTAGTTCGGTTTGATATACGGTCTGGTTAGTTGACTGAATTTGTGTACAAAGAGACCACATCAGATTTAAAACACGAAAGAAGTTGTGCTTTTACACCTAAAGATAGCATGATTTGAAAAGAATAAAGGTTTCTCTCAATAAACCTCTGTTACGTCACAAATTCATAATATATCGTTAGCAAAGTATTAAAAGCCATTTGTTTTACTTACAGACAAAAAGCATTCAGCTCAGATTTCGATATCGGGGGTTTTCTAAGGAACTCTAAATTAAAGGGACATCGTCGTGGATGTACACAGTTTTCATCGAAGTCTTCGGGTATTCCTGTGAATTTGAAATAAATTAACATTTATGCAAATAACTTTTGTTTAAAGTAAAATAATTTGATAGATGTCACTACAATCTCAATTTTAACGAGATGGGTACACCAAGAACAAAACCCACTTTTATACAATGGTACAAGAATGTTAATTTTCAAGATTAAGAAAAAAAGTGTACATGAAATTTTAATTTTAGATTACATCGATATGAAGCAAATATCACCTTTACCAATACAAAAATTGTACAGCATTAAACTATACCATTATCATTCAATTTGTAGAAGTTAATGTAGACTAGATTGTTATTTTCTTGCGTAGTATGGGAAATTTTAACCAATAAAAAACGCGTAGTCATCTATTTGTATGATTAAAAAACGGTGGAATACGAACTTCTTAGACTTGAGTTAGCGCTAAATGAAGCAAGCTTCTGCATTGAAATATTGAATTCAAGTTACATAAAATGATTGTTTTATATTCAGATCAAAATTTCAAAGACTGACTTAAAGTTTTAAATTTAGAATTCTGCAATAAATTACGATAATTATTTGAAATAAATAGAAAACGTTTTTATTGAATAAGAAACTAAGTTTCTAGGTTCACTCTTGTATCCGAAATGAGAAATAATTTTCTATGAAATAAAAATCAAAAATCGATCAATTACATCAGAGGCATTTTTTTGAGGGAGTGGGAGCTTCATTAATGTCACTTTTCAGACACGAGAGCTATTGTCGACAGACCTTTATTTAAGCGTCAATCAATTGACGAATACTCTTCAGATGACACCCCCTCTCCGAACTTCTCCTTCACGCCAACGAGAGGACTTGAGGCCTTTATTCTTTTAACGAGCATCAGTGGGTCTTCAGTGACTCGAACCCATTACACGCCGGCCACGTTAAGACATTTTTGTTGTTTTAACTCTTGTTGCATTCATAGTAATGTAATGCTATGCTTAAGAACGTGAAAAGTTATCAATTAAAAGTGTTTTAATTTAGTAATTAATTATTAAAATCATTTTAAAACTACTGGTAAAAGTAAACTGCGTTTTTCTAGAGTGTATTTATTCATAAATTACAAATTATTATGCATAAAAGATACAACTTATATAGTTTAATATCTTACCAGAAGCACCTGGAAATACTACATGCAGAAGCGCCAACAATACAAGATGCATGAATAACATTCTGGAATTTAGTAATTCACTTTTTCGAATTAGATAAAATACTAAACTCACACAGAAAGTAACCTGTTCTTATTTAGTAATATCGATCTTCTGTAAAATGTCGATGATAGAAGTCGATGCATCGTTAAACTTAATCGATTTTCATTTTTTTCATATATCCTGATATATCTTCATGCACTCGTTTTGATACCGGCTTTGTATCAACAATAACCAAAGGGAGTAAGTATCCATGGTTGCAGAATCTTAGCACCTTTTTTTGAGTTTAGTTTCGAAGTGATATTTAAGACCGCCTTGTAAATGGAATGTTCTTCGTTAAATCTGTAAAAAGTCTTGGAGTTTACATTTTAGTGTGATGTGGAAATTTAGAATATGGGGCATCAACTCAGGTGTTTGCCCCGTCACACTTGGCTTTGTTTAAAAGCATGAATAACCATGTTTCCAACAACCTTCGTGTAGCTTTTGATTCCGAGTTCATTGAAAATATTAATTATTCTGATGGATGAACACTTTAAAATACTATTACGGCTCAGTTTCGGATACATTATTGTGACCACGGTAGCATAGTGGTCAAGGTCACAGACTTGAGGCAGACGTGTCATCCACTAAGGAACTAACCTAGTTCAAATAGGGACGTACCATATAAAGGGACGGATGCATGATAAATATATCGAGGTTCAAAATCCTTCCTTTGGACAGGGAATGCCAGCTCATGTGCCTTTCCCGTCACTTGACTAAGGAACAAAATCACAAGATTCATGCGCAACATCCCTTCTTTTACTTTATAGTGCAACTTTAATAAGTACTCGGGACGTGGTAGCCTAGGGGTCAAGGAAATGGACTCGTGCCAGGCGCGTAATGAGATCGAGCCTAGTACCGCTGAAGACTCGTTGTGGAGAAATCTGTCGAGTTTCAAGCGTTCTCCAGTTGAAGTGGAGTGGGAGTTAGGAGAGGAATGTTTCAGCTCAAATGTGTCCTTGTCACTGGATGATTATTCAAAATTACGAGGTCGGATGTTAATAGTCTCTCTTGGACAGTAGCTCATAATGTTAGAATTCATATTTATACAGGCAGTCTGGCTTCTTTCCCTCCTCCATAGTTTAATAAATATTTCTTCCTATTTAAATTTAATTAAAAATAAACTTTCTGTATATCGAAATTTTTACAGCATTTTTTGTGTTAATGTCCATAATGAAAATCATTACAACGGCACTGCGGATAACTGTACAAACTTGCCACTTCAGATGGCGAGGAGGTATTTGTGCCTGCCCTTGCTGCTGTGTCTTAAAAATTCTAAAAAATATGCTTATTGAAGACTAGGAGAATTTTTGGACTAATTCTACTATCGGTCTTTGGGTCAAAAAATACTATCAACTCCTAATATTAATCCCTATTTTTGGTGCATTGTTTAGTTTTTAACTAACAATTGCCCGTTCTCATACGTCGTGGTAACCAATTGGTCAAGGTATCGTATCATGGCTAGCATGTCATGAGTTTGAGCCCAGTACCACTGAAAACCTGCCGTGTAGGGGAGCGATGCACGTTAAATCTGTCGAGAGCTCAAACGTAAACCGTTAGTGTGGTGTGGTAGTTAGAAGAGGGTGGTGCCAGCTCAGGTGTCATCCGCGTCACTTGACCATAGTTCAAAATTACGCGATCCTTCGCCCAAAGCCTCGTGTAGCTCAACAGTGCAAACGTTAATATTCACTCACGCCCATTCCCATATTACGAGGGTTGGAACTTTAATAGTGGCAACTATTTTTTTACATGGAACACAAAAGTGATTCATGTTTTACAGCCCTTCAATATGGTCACCAGCATTGTGTATAATCCGTTTCGAACAATGTGGAAGTCGCAGAACACCTGTAGCAGCACCCGTTCTGTTGATAGTTGGAATGGACCAGTCTACTGCCGCAAGAATCTCTGTAAAATGGTTTGAAGCGAAGGCCACGAAGTGATTCCTTCATCTTTGGAGTTAAGTTAAAGTCACAAGATCTTAGCTCTGAGGAATATGGTGGATGGTAAAACCCTTCCCAGCCCCATCGGTCAAACAAATCAGTCACATCTTGCGCTGCATGCGGCCGAGCATTGTCATGCAAAATGATAGAGGCGGTCTGCAGAAAGTGTCACCGTTTTTGTTTTCTCAAAGCTGGTCCGAGATGATGTTTCAAAAGTGAGCAGTAATACTGTTGATTGATGCTCTGCGTTAAGATGACGCCACGCAGACATACACGAGAATTTCCATAACTTTTACATTGCTGGTGTTCCAACGAAATTTTGAACGCCGTGATGAGTCTTAATGATACCATTCGTTTGATTGGATTTTGGGCCACATTTTGGCGTCCTTCAATGAAGACTTTTACTCATCTTGCTACAGTTCTGTAAGACAATGGAAATTCCCACAAGCCTCTTGATGCCCTAAATGACATCATCGTGCTGTACGACTCTGGCACATTCAATGTTTATCCAACTTCGTTGTTCTTTTTTTGAAAACATCCTGGCAACGTTTACTTTAGACCACAAGCTATTTCAAGGATAAGCTCTTCGCATCACTCCACAGGTGTGTGACGTAGAAAGGACGAGTCTTTCTACTGAGAGGTAAGGTAGATATGTAACTCACTTGTGGTATACGCTACATTCTTTGGTTTTGTGGCGTAGCGCTTTTACAGCAGTGTTGCCACTATTAAAGTTCCAGTCCTCCCATTTACATAGATTTGTATTAAAAACTAACCACAATTGTCTCTGTGAGTGCATTGGTGATGCGGATCACTGTGTGTTGCATTGCAATTTCTCCAAAAATTGTCACCTTATAGAGCCCACCGATATATCCCGTAAATTTGGGTTTTGCTCTTTAGTTAGCAATACGAATATCCATACGAGGTTAAATTCTTGTTCCAAAATAGAAAAATATATCTCCCATTAAATTCAATAATTTTTTTCGGTAGGTTTCTTTCTTTGTTTAAATAAAGGGAAGGTTCTAATATGAATCACCTTCCTACAGTTACGGAATTTTTTTAAACTGAAGAATAAATTAAGGTGAAAAGATTCATCAGGAAGTGGTAGCGTCAGCAGGATATCATCATTATGTTTTTAACGCACTTGCAAGATGCTGGGATGATTTTTCCCCTTCTCTAGGCCTTTATATATGTGTTATTTTATTATGATTAATATTGTTATTACCTTTATATATTTTTATATTTTGTATGATTGTGTATGTGTATTGCTAATTTGTATTGTGTAATTATTTATGTATATCGTGATTTTACCTTTCATTTGTTATCTATGTATGTTGTGAATCTGTCTTTAATTTGTTTTATGCAGTTTCATATATGTATTGTGAATTTTCTTTTGGTTTGTGTGCTGTGTACTTCTATAAAAATGTAAAATAAGATCTTTTACAATTCCTAATATTAGTTCATTCTCTCCCTGTGTATACATCTTGTTCAAATTTTCAGTTGTTAATAAAATACTTTTTATTCATCCACTGAACTTCAAATACATTTTTTAAACTTGTAGTGGACGTCTCTTGATGTTAATACAGTTTGTTCAAAAATTAACTCATTAATTTAATTTTGTTTTTTAATTTTATATTTGTTATGCTTTATTTCTGACGAATTTAGAACTAGAATCAACAGATGGCACCATTAAGTTTCTCTAACAAATTTTTTCTTGGCTTCTTATATATTTTTTTAAAACTTGTAGTGAATGTCACTTGATTTCGATACAGTTTTCTCAAATAATAATTCATTAATTAAATTTAATTAATTAAAAAAGATTTTTCTTTGTTGACCAAAGTAGGAATTGACTTCAGCTTTTTATTATTTGTTTTCAATAAAAACTGAAGTGGGGTTGGTTGTTTCCCGGGAAACCGGTATTCCCCTGGGTATTCTACTAATAGCCCTCGTGCAGTTTTATAGGACGACTTAAATATCACACTCACTTACTCTCTTCTCTTAATAAGCACTCACTCTCTTAATAAACACTCACTATCTTAATAACACTCACTCAATAACTCTTAATAACACTCACTCTATCTCCTAATAACTCACTCTCTCCTAATAAACACTCAGAGACATTATAATTAATTTCATTTATATTTTTTCAGTAGTATTGTTCTGTGGCATCGGAGATTCACCGCATTTAATATAATTAATTTTATTAAGTCCACTATTACTGTCGACTGAAACTTAATTCTTGATAATTATTCAAAAAATTTAAAACTATGCTTCAATCATATGAAAACAGTGAGTGAGCGTTAATGTCAGACTCTAAAATAAAACGAGGGCTATTGTAGACGGACCTCGTTATATTGAATATTATTAATTAAGTTTCTTGAATATTATAATTAGATGGATTCTAGTAAATTTAGAAAATAAATTTTAAAAAATATCTCTTAAGTAAATCTATATGCACATTTATAAAATTGTACCGATTCTATAGATCTGAAAAATTCCTGAGAAATTGATTTTATGTTACTGAACATATTCCATTCAAATAATTCAGGGCATATTATGCAATAGTTTAAAACGGAAGAACAGAAAAAAATTCTAAACTGGGGATTAATTATGTTTGATAGGCCAGAAATTTTAGTCACACATAAATATTATCAGATTAAAAAATAAAAATCAAGTGGCATACAGAAATAATTACATGCACTTTAATGCGAATGTATTCAAAACCAGCTTACCTCATTAATTTCAAAGTCCTTACACTGTTATGTTTCTATATAATACACTATAATTTTATTTTTAAATTACTTCGCACTCTTGACTTGCATAAAGGGTATTCAATCTTTCAGAATAACTGCGACCCAATTTGCATTTAAGTAGGATGTTATATGCATATGAACAAAAGAGACAACCAATTTTTAAGCTGATTAAATTGACTCTTTAAATCTCTGCAGCTCATTTAGACTTTTAAAAGTAGAATTAAATCTCTTCAAACTGACTTTTAATCTCCCCAGACAAGCCTTCTGTTGTAAAGAATTTTCTTAAAGTTAGCACCGCGTTATCAGGAGACAAAAGGATTGAAATTTAAAAGCTATTTTAGTGTAAACCTGATATTTGATAATTTAGTAAATAGATTTTTTTTCTTGACATACCATTATGCTGGCATAGAACCAATATTAAACTTATATTAGTTTAGTCGAAATTTGTTTGAAATATATCAGTTTAAAAGAAAAATCTTGCTTAATATAGAAAAATACCAAAATTCTAAACTCTTATTTAATTCCGGTGATGGAAAAAAAAACCATGTTTATAAGATTTTACAAAGTTCAAAAACATACAAAACATATTATAAAACATGAAAATTCATTTGCAAACTCAACATAATGTATTTAGTCAAATCTAAGTCGTCAGTGATTCTAAACCGCACCCCAAATTATTGACACATTTTTGCATAAAAAAGTGTTGAATTATTTATCGTTATGCTACATTTACAAAAAATTTAAATGAGAGCTAATAAGTGAATAATTAATTTATTTTACCAGCTTTGGTAATTTTTAAGCACAGTGTGGAACGTTGGAACCTATGTTTTGAAAATGCAATTAAAACAAAGTGCATGTTTCATTCGACTTTGTTATTTTCCACCTACTACACAACATTGGAACTTTTGATCGACATAGCTTTAAACATAATGTCTGTTAAATGTCACCTTCCATCGTCAATACACTGATGTAGTCGACTTCGAAAATTTTGAGTAACTTTTTCTAGCATATCAACTGGTATATTCTCAATTTCAGCTCGGATGATGTTCCGTAGGTCTTCCAGGATCTTGGAGCGATCTGTGTAAACCAGGGACCACAGGAAATAATCAGGAGGGATTACATCAGGCGAGCGCACAGACAATTTAAATCCCCTCGCAGGGAGATCAGTCATTCGGGAAAGGCAGTTCTGAAACCCTAAAGGTGGGGTTTGTGGCCCCATTTTGTTGAAACTACACGTTGTCAAGATCCTTTCTTGGAGAGCGGGTGAGAATTGTTGGATCATTTTCAACATACCGGTTTGAATACACGAGCTCTTTCCACATTTTCAGGTGTTCTTACAGTCTTCGGAGGTCCTTTCTATTCCTTGGAGAAATTCCCCGTTGCTTGTAAAAGATCCAACTACATTAAAACACATTTACTATCAGGGACACTAGACAAATGTTTTCAGGGCAAAAGCGTACAGCTGCTTCGACCATAGCATATTCGCGACTGAGACGGGTTGGAACATAAGTATCCCACTCCGCCCTTCCATTGAACACTTACTCTCACCCCTTCCCTTCCCACAAACGTCGCTACAACATGTTCAAAACAGAATGTACCCGCGCCCCACCCTATACATATATGAACTTGGAATTGCTGTAACCGTCAGTATGATGTCTAATTTTTACCATTCAACGAAATTTCCCGCCATCGATTCTAAGCCGCTCCCGATTTTACGCAACTTTAAGATCGAAAAAAGTTCGGCTTAGATTTTATTAAGTATGGTAGATAATTAATAAATCCAATACAGATACACAATTGCAGTGAGTGAGTGAAACTGATCTCGCAATTTTGAAATTCGGTCAAGTGACAAAAACGCGCAACAACCTAGTTGTAACTTCTTAACTTCCACACCAAAGGGTAGAAAATGAGCTTTGACAGACTTAACGTGCAGATACACAGTTGGAACAAAGACAATGGAAAAATAAAAAGATTTATAAACACGAAACTTCGTCCAAAAATATTAGCTCGGATTTACTATTAATTTAAATGACGCCAATTTTTACTCTTAGTACTTCCATCTTTTCCTTTAACTACTTTTTATAAACGAGTCGTGCTCTCCGAAAGGAGAATGATTCATTTGGCTATTTGACCTGGTAATTCACTATCCAAACATCCACACCCCACCAAAGTAAGGACTTCTGAGTCTCGAATAATTTAAGGTACACATTATCCACACTTTAAATCTTAAATGGCATAATAGCTTGCTATGGTATGAATCAAGTATCATTTGTTGAAGTCCTGACTGTTTAAAGAGAACCAGTTTTAAATTTACTCTAAAAGAGGCAACTAACTTTGTACTTTTCATTTATGATTTAATCTATGCCTAATATCTCTATGTATAGTATTCATAATCGAATTCAACCTTTTAAAATTATGCAAAAATATAAAAATTGCAGTGAGTTGTTAACTTCGCACTATAAAGCAAAACTGACCTAATTTTGAACCTCTGTCAAGACACGAGATGACACCTCCCTCTCCTAACTGTCACACCACACCAATGGGAGGACATGAGCCTCTACAAATTTAACGTGCATTAGCTCTCTAAGCAGAGAGAATTAACGTCGCATCATTCAGCTGCTCGAGTGCTTTCGGAGACGGACATAATTTTCAATCATGGTTAAGTGACGTTGATGACATTTGGGCTGGCATTCTCTCTCCTATAGTCCACACCACAACAATGGAAGGATGTTGGGCATCCACACATTTAGCATGCATCGCTCGCCTACATGGAAATGTCTTCAGCGGTACTAGGCTTCCCATATACGTAGCGGATTTTTCAAGTTGGAGTGCACATTTAATATAATTTTCTATCAAACACAATATTAATTCTCGTAGAAAATGCATGCTCTAGTTTGAGAGTTTGTGCTCACGTTTAGTCATTCTAAAAACGTTCAAGTCATTCTATTAAGCAATTTGACTTTTTTCAGCAAACAAGACTAGTTCCTAAACTTTTTAACCCATGGACTTTTTTATAGTCAAAATTAGTACACGGACCCCTTTTTATACTCAAAACTTGTCCCAAGGAAAAGGCTCGACTCCATGGGAAAAGGCTACATAAAAGCGTAGTATAAAAATTACAAATTTAAAAATATTTTGTTTAATAACTTATTGAAATTATAACTTGTTTACAGAAAAAGTTATTTGAATAAATTTGATAAGATGTTATGAGTATTTATGTCCATCTCAATGTCGGAATAGCAACAGCAAATCCCACGAGCACTTTTGTGGTAGTTTTTTTTAGGACGCTGAATCCAAGTTCTACCAAATTGGATGACGGGAAAGTAGTCAACTTCTGTACAATAACCTATAATAATGGATATAAAATTGGGATCTTTTTTGTAAACAGAATGTTTTATCCTTGTTCAAACATTGGTTTAAGTCTCATTTGTGGATATTTCAATAAGATGCTCCTGCATTAGTATAGATTCGTCTGTGTGTAGGAACAGTTAGCTCAAGTGCAAAAAGGTTCAACACCTAGTCGAGAATATCCCAGTAACTTATATAGTTATTTTAATTTCCATAAAAATAAATCAATCCGTTTTACTTTATATTAAACTTTGCACGGACACCCTGGCATTGTTCAGGGACCCCCCGAATCAATTTTTATTTTCCACGGACCCCCGAATAATATTGGGGACCTCCGGGGATTCGTAGGGACCACTTTGGGAACCACTCATTCAAGTCGTTTCAGTTACACAATCTCCCAAAGAATTAAACAAGTCTATTATCCAAATTGCGACGAATAGAGAAACATTTAAGTACCTTTGTACGAGAATTTTACTTTCCTTTTGTCAAGCAGCTTAAAGATAATCCACACTTGTGTATTCATAAACATTAACAAAACAGTGAATTTATTTGTTGAAATATTAATTACGTGCAGTGCTGATAATTCAAAATTTAGAAGGATTTCATAGGCTCATATTAGCAAACTTCTTAAGAATAATGAATCGATGATTGTTCTGACTATTGAATCTTTATTTTTCATCCGAAATCTAACAGAAAGATTGTCCTACTAGTAAAACATTTTAAGTTCTTCCTATTAAAAGGAAGCAAAATAAATTTTACTTTTAAAATGTATTTAAAATTGCATTCGGAAGCCATAATTCAAATTTAAAGAAAGCTATACATTCTTCAACTTCGGAAAGTTATGCAGCACGCAGAATTTTGGTATAATTTGCGAATTGATGCAATACATTGCATAAGCAAAAGCAAAGACAAAATAAAAAACCCACATTTATGTATGGAACATTAAAATTTTATTTGATGAATTGAAGTTCGATTACAAAAGAATTAAAATTTTTAAACAGCGAGTAAACCTTTATGCCGTTGCTTTGAATTCACTAGAATCGGCTTTGGATGCTGCAGATTCGTCTTCATAATCTATGAATATATCTTTAATCCTAGCATTATTCGAATAAGCTATTGCTGTAACAGCTTTCATATATTCGTTGCGATCTCTGCAACTCTGGTAATAGGATTCTGAACGATAAAGAATTTCACCGATAGTCGTAGATTCTTCATATCCACAGTTGCGAGAAATTGCTATCATGTAGCAGTCTTTCATGTACGAATCTTTTCTGGAAATAAATGAAACAATATAGATCTAAAACTTTTCAAAATTCTAAATTAAGATTTAAAAATGTTCATTTGTATGAAAATATAACAAACTGTTATTTTAATCACCAAGCATGTTTTGAGAAATTGGTACATATGTATTATATAGTCGACCAATTCGTCAAATGAAAATACATCGGCAAATGCCATGATATGTAGCCAAAAGAAAAAATTTTTCCCAATGCATGCGCAAAAACCCTTATTTTGACACATAATAACATTTGGCGATGTCTTTGTTTTGCCTACATTCAAACGATTTAGGCTAATACAGAGAAATCCATTGTCGATGAACAGCACTTAGTTATTGTGTCCTAAATAAAGTTTGTTCGACTCCAGCATCCCATTAACGAAATATTTGGCAATGTCATTTTGACAGATTGCACTCGAGACTTCCCCTCATTAAAACATATCAATAATTTCAAAATCGTACATTACATAATTTTTTTCCCTTTACCATTTGACTAAATGAATTTTATAGAATAAGAATGAGTCCTATATGATCTTGCATTTCTAATAAATTGTCAAATCTTTAAAAACATCTCTACGTACGAATAGACAATCTAGAAGTTTCCCGAGATTGTCTCAATGTCATTAACGAACGTACATAAAGGAAGCAACAACCTGAAGAGGGAAAAACTATACACATTTGGGAGCTTCTTACGATATATATTTTTGCACTCCATCATTGACCACTTTAAAATGCAGAAGTGAACTCTTGGTTTCTATCTAGTTGGTTACTTAAACTCCAATATCCATGCAATAACTCTAAAACAGCTGTTTCTCTATAGCTGGTTCGATGACAGTTCTAAAAGTTTTGAACTATGGTTAAGTGTTGATAATGATTACTAAGCCCCCCACACACAGAAATTTTCCAAAATATTCTACAATTTTGAAAATACGTTGTCCATAATTTGCAGCAAACAATTACGTTTGTTTGGACTTTGTAGAACCTAGATTTAAACATGAACTAAAGTTTGCAATACCATTTTATTTTAAGTTAACCATTTGTGGCTTACTTAACTGGAATGCGTTTCACTGAACATTAGTTACCAATATTCATTTTTTATTTTATAAATGCCACACTACAATAGCACCTACGCCATTAATGCACATGCTCTCCAATGTTTTTCGACAGTTGAATTAAGGCTAATTAGTGCAAGGCACACGACCAAATGTTCAGCGGTCATAGGCTGACCAGAGTCGAACAGTACAGTCCGGTGAGATGGCGATACCAATCATGTAGAGATGTGGTCTCGGGCAGTCACGATCTGTCAAAAGTCTAAAATGCATCTTTACATCTCTATAGATATAAACTGAATCAACTTTTTTTCATAATTGTCTGAAATCCTAATAAGGTGTCTATTTCCCAATGTCAAAGGGAATTTGAATCTTAATCCGATTCACAGAATTCACAATCATGATCTTACAAGCGGTACCGGCTAGTTATTAAGTTTCGGTTCCATTCCCACTAGCAATATTAGTATCTTAGTTACCAAATTTTGAGTCTATTAAGAGGTTGGATGAAATTAGACTTTTAATTTAGAATACATACATGCATATTTCAGAAAGGTTATCTAATCTGTCATGCTTGTTTTCGAGAGTCGCTTGATAAATTCTGTAAATATCCTCCGATTCTCGGACGCATTTTTCTTGCTTCCTCTCAATTGTACGTTTGAAGCATCCAACAGATTGAAGGTATCCTGTAGAAAAACAGATAAGTATAGAATCATAAATTTACAAATTAACTTTCTCAATGTAATTTTCTATTTAATTATTTGCCCTTTAACCAAGTTCCGTTTTAGTGTAAAACATTTCTCTTTTGTGCTAAACATTCTTTTCCCCAGTCTTCTGAAAGTATTTTGAAGTCCTATTTATAATTCCAAATACAAACCGAAAATTTTTCGAGTAAAATACCAATTTAGAGAAATCCGACTTTTGTTTTAATTAGAAAAATAGAATCAATTATTTTAACTAGTTTTTCACTCTAGTAAATAGAAGTTACTCTTGAGTGCACTTTAGGTTTACCCTAAAATCCGGATTCTAACACTCACTTTTAACAAAAAATAACATCGTAACTTACGGGTATGCGTTATTTACACCAGGTATAAAAATATGGATATAAAAAAATATGAACTTCTACATATATCGAAATACAGTTTCTTTAAAAAAAAATGACATACCTTATGAAAAGTGGTTTTACTTCTAGAATTATGTCATTTTTTCAAAAACCTGGAATACCACAAATAAACTAGTTCAAAACACAAGAATTTCACACATGCATTTCAGGTTTCTTCGTAGAAACGGTTATACGTGAAATATACCCAAATTTAAAAAAATGGCAACTTGAAAGTATAGGTACGCGTTACGTGCCGGTTTTTACGGTATAAAGGTTTGCCAATATGGAGCTCGAACTTTAATCTCAAGATGTCTGTACTCTGAAACCCTTTGAGAGGGTCTTGAAAGTTAGGGTAGATAGTGGTCTGTTTTTATTATTAATCAGAAATGAAACAATTCTAATCTACGACTCTAATATCACGGATCATGGAATACATTATTATGATCACTTTCTTCACTATCTTTTCTGAACTTATTAGTTACATCCAAATTTGAGACTAACAAATTTTCCCAATGGCTACCTAGACTTCATCTCGAGCAGTTAATAGGCTCATTTAACAGTATGGATGTTATAACAATATCAAAAATAAAATAGACTTGAGCAAGCGTGTAAAACTAATTTCAAAATCTCCGAAATACCAGAGGATTAAGCTAGTATAGGAAGTTATATATGTACATAGACAGAAAGTTATTACCTAAAATTTACTAAGTATCGAATGTGAATGCCCCGTTTTCACTAATATAATTGAAATGTAAACCATCTATTAATACGCTTCCATTAGAGAAAGATTCAATAGTATGTACAAACTAAACGCATGTACAAACTGTATGGTATTTTTTAATAGCGGAGAATTTCTTACGATACGATGAAAAGTATGGTTTGACATGTCAAATAAAGGTAGAGATTTTTTTGTCTTCTTCACAGTAAGGATAATCAGCATCAATAAGTGCTACAGCGATAAAATACAAAGCAAAACATTAAAGATAGGACTTCACTAAAATGGCAGTTTCCAAAATTGAATTTGTAGACATCTCAATAGCCCATTGTATGGCATTTGATTCAAAATTTTAACCATGAATGCAAGCTTAGTACAGACCAGATAGTTTCAAAAATCTTTAGAGTTTGTGTTTTGAAGTACTTATATAATACGCTTAAGGAGTATATACGCATACTGAAAATTCAGGAAAATGAGATTTAGAGTTATACTACGATTGTCAGCTCAATTTTTAACCACATGTCAACATGGTATCCCCAAATTTCATTCTTTCAACTCTTACATCATGCTTTCTTTTGTAGCCAGATTTCACTTGGCATGTACAAAAGCAGATATTATTCCACATGAGTGAGTGATTTTGGGGTTTATTGGCACAAAAGCCGATTTCGGCTATACTGCGTCAAACATTTGTTTTAATATCTGGTCTAGACGGAAGAGAAAGAATGAATTGAATGACAAGAGGGTCGAAAATAGAGAAGGATCACTAGGGTACCCCGGGTTCGTGAAGCCCATGTTTACCAAAGACAGTAAACCCCGTGGGAAAAAGAAAAGATCACTAGGGCACCTCGGGATTGTGACACCCATACTCACCTTAAGAAGGCGACCCCCTGAGGGGTATTCCACATGACTGAACCTATAATGAAGCACAGTTCATGAAGTTTGTTTACTCAGAATTGTTCCTAGTATGCGCGATTCTCAGAATAGCACGAGAAAGGCATTTTTAACAGATATAAAAGGCACTTATGAGAAGTTGTTATTCCGCGACGTGTCACCTTCAAGAGCAATGCAAGTAATATTATTCCTTTAGGAGTAATATATAACGAGAGGAATAACATTACTTCATAATATAAAGAGTCTTTGAAAAACATAAAAGGCAAAGAATAACTTCAAACATCGATTAGATATGCTTTCATACAAAGATAGTTTTAATAAAACCGATAAATCTATTCAAAAGTAATTGGGACAAAATAAAAAGTATAGACATAAAAATACATTAAAGTCTGTCCAGTAAAAGTTATACTACTAAAACTTAAGGAATTAGCCAAAAAAATTAAAAATATCCTTTAAAAAATAGCTTACTGGTACGTAGCACGGATTGATTAGCGCACAGATCCTGTACTAAAGCTTCCGATCTGTTTAAAACTAACGGCCAGCTGCATAAATCGACTTGCGTGAAATTGTTTTCAGAGGCGCACTCGTAGTAATTCACAAGTTTGCTGAAAGAGTTCAATACAACTATGCTTATAACAAAATACAACCCAATAGAATACATATATGTATAAATTAATAGAATAAACAACAACTTTTCCTCATGGCTTTATCAAAAAAAACATAACATTCTTAAATAAGAAATTTAAAGTTTAATTGTCAATCTTTGAGAACTCAGACGATATAGCATAAAATATCTTGTCCATATTTCATAAAAAAAGAAAGACTTATTCATTTTCAATGCTATTGCCAAAACAAAGTAAAAAATATTTAAGTTATTTATTAATGGATACGATAGTTATTTTGTTTCATATTTTTCTAAGAATAAGCGAGTTAAATCTATTAAATGCACCATGTTAAAAAATTTTGCATCCACATTCTTTTAATTTTAATAGAAATTTAATTTTTTTAAAATATCGAGAAAATTTGGTTTTAAAATAAATCTCATTGTCCTCAGTAAAGATTGTAATACAAAACTCGCACTTACAGGTACATCCTTCATTTTCAATTAAACTATTTCCCATCTCGATGGAAAAATCCGAGAGAAGGCGATAAGATATAAACTCATCTATTTTACTATAGAGAAATAATCAATAACATTGTTCTGCATAATTTTTTTATCGATTTTACCTACACGTAAGGAAGTCTACATTCCTTTGTCAAAACCCATGTAGACACACAAGCGAGAGTTCAGAATTCTTCAAACCTCAATAAGACGTTTCTATTTCATCGAGAGGAAAAACAATTCAATTTACGCTATACGTCGAGAGATAAAGTATTTCAATTTAGTTTAAAAATCACCAACTCTGACATTAATATCAGTATAAATTAAACATTAAATGAGCTCAATCGTAGTTTATCTGCTTTCACCCACCACACAATTCAGGGTGAGAAAATGCATAATCGATTAATATAGTTTTTAACATCACTTTTCATGAACATAATTTCATTCCAAGTCATTTGCTTCGATACAAGTTGTAGATGGTTTGCTAGAGTTCGAAGTATTGGAAATATAAATTTATGGCATTCAAACCAAACACTAGCTTTCTATGGATGGCGTACCTCATTTCTTAAATTGGAAATATTTAGAATATACTCTATTTACTTTTTAGTGTTACCGCACAAAAGTATACCTCTTTAAGATAATATTTGCTTCAAAATTTGAAGGGGAACTATGGGCCGACTCTGTTCTTATAGTTTTAAGCTAGAACAAATGAGACAGTTTTATATTAGCATTTTCATACCGAACGTCGGGGCAAATTTAGGCTTAACGTATAGAATAACTGAAGATTATTGCATAAGGCCTTTCACAGAAACTGCTCGAGTCTGTAACCAAGAAAGCTTTAGTAATAGTACAGTTCCGACTAACTAAGGTCTTAATATTTAAGGTACTTAATTATTGTATAGTAGATCCAGGCTGTAAAATATAAATCGCGATTTCAATGCAAAATGTTCGAATTTTTTAAGCTAATCAACTGAACTGTGTGCAAGTATGAAATTGAATTTCCAAATAATCTTGGAACTATTAAATGTAATTAGATAATTAAAAAAGTACAGATTTTAAGCATCAGTAATTTACTATGAATAAGACAAGAATCCTTTTTTCGAGCAGTAATATATTTAACATAAAATGTAATCTTGTAGATGCCCCTTGATACGATGTTTTGGGTGCATAGCTTGCCGTGTTTATTTTAAGTCTAGAAGAAATTTTAAAACAAACTTCTCTGTACCGCAAAGAAATATTTATTTTATATTGATTAATTTAGATAATGATAATAATACCTATTAGTCAAACTTTGGACAAATGCTAGCCATAGTCCCCCCCCCCTTATTTCATCAGCTTTATTTTCTTATTTGATGCTTAGCAAATATTCAGAGAACATTTTATTTTTCACTTTAATATTTTATTATATATTTTTATTAATTTTATTATAAATTTTTCTCATAACATTAAAAAAAATGGAACAAAGTTTCAAAATTCATTAATTTTCTTCAGGAATATTTTAATGGTGGAATGCAATAAAGCATCAATATGCATATTAAAAGATATGAATTTTACTCACTCACAAACTAAGTAAAACTTAGCTCGATTCCACGGAATCAAGTCTTTAGTAATTTCAAAATTACACACTTTTAAAGGGTCTTCAGCGCAGTTATATTCCATAGAACTCATTCCTAGAAAAATAGAGATATTTGAAGGATTAATAGCTTGAATGCGTGTGCGTATCGAGTCTACACTTAAAATCTGACTCGCTTATCTGGCGGTTATAGCTTTGCGTTTCTTACGAGTTATATTTTTACTTGTTCCGAGATGGATACGACTCTTAATGAACTCGCTTCTACCACTATATAGCTAGAATAGTTGGTGTGGGCAACTCAAGGGTTTCAAGTATATTTCAAGACTTCAGAACAACGTCTCCAAAAAAAGATATTGTGGGCTCAAACGGAAAACTACCACCCACACCCACTTCCAGGTTATTCTGCAATGCTGTTGATCTATAAAAATTTCATAATCTTTCGATAAATTAATAAGTTTTTACCACGAAAGGCTTAAGAGACTCGAGTCTCCAATGGGCCCTTTTTTCCATGCTGGAAAATAATTGCTGTACGCTTATGTTCGATTCTCAGTCTATGTTAAAGCTCCTAATGATATAGAACAACATGCATGAAAGTAGTGGTATAACGGAGAACATTTGGGCCCCATACAAAGTCAGATTTTGGTATAGAGGTTCTGATGCAGAAATTGACAATGAAACACCCCTCTAAACAGTTACATTTTCTAATAATTTACATTGTTCGGAAACTAAAAACATACCTTTTGCAACATGATGCAAATGACGCAGTATTTCTTCTGTTTAAAGTCGAAAAAGAGCCCTCAATTTGGGAATTAAAAAAATGGCCAACATCTGTTAGAATTTCAAAATTTCCAATTAACAGGCGTGCAATAGTTCACTTAAAATTTTTTAGCTGTTGAATAAAAGTGTGCAATTTTTCACTATAGACATTTTTTTATGTGCATGCTTATGGAATTTCTGAAAGGCAAGTGCTAAAATACGCATTTTACTTAGAACCCGGTATAAGGAGTAGCCCCGAATTAACGTACAAAATGTTCGATTCCGATTAATTGTTAAGTCTGGGCCCGACAGTATTTAGTACAAATCATTTTAAACCTATAATAAATGATAAAAGGAAATACGAGTGGTAGTTTTCTTTATTAATATTATTAGTTTCTTCCTCTTTTCCAGTACTTCTCAGAGAGAACGGTCATTCTACGCGAGAGTGTAAACTGGTATTATAAAGCATCTCTTTTGACGATGGAAATTTTGTGGACGATCGAGAAGGATGCTTTTTCTCGTTTGCAGATAATTGTTCTCAAAGGAATTGGATCTAATTTGGGCTCTTTGAGGATCAAAAATAAATAATCGAATGCGGTTTACAATAGATGCAACGACTTCCTTTTTGTAAAACGTTTCGCCCCATAGGTACTAGCAATCGCACTAAGTTCCCGATTTAGTTCATATACGCATACAAGTTTCTTGTAAGAGTTTGATTTACATTCTCCATTAACTGTATACTAGTTGAAATTTCGGGGCTTCAGTTTACCTTACTGTACTTAAGGCTGTTTTCAATCAAAATTAAAGAATACGACCCGAATACGGAATATTTCCTCGGACATAAATGTATTCAGACATTACATTCTAGCTACACTAATCTGTCATATTAATCATTATCAGATTTGACACATTTTACTGAAATGTTGCTGTACATATGTTACCGTTACTCCTATTTTGTACTGCTAAATGCGCCATCCCTCTTGTTAAAAGGAAAAATATCTGTGAAATATTTTGAAATTTTAAAAAGGAAACAATTGTTCGAGTTTAAATATTATAGATTTAAGAAAATCGACATTTTTTCCTGTCCATAAATGTACTTCGCGTTTAGCTCGAACCTTAAAAAAAAGTATTCTTAACTCAGTACAAACACATACATATGAGGCAATTATCGCTTTGTTTGAACGAGACGTTTACCTACGTCAGGGGCTCTTAAGAAGTTAATGCCTTGTGCTGTAGCTTTAGTGTGAAAATATAGTATTATTGAATTCAATACATTGTTATTGTGGGGAGGGCGGCGCGATGAAAATTATGATTGAATTTAGGGCCGCAAATAGTGAAAGTTTGAGAAACACGGCATAATACGGTTCTTTCGAACTGAAAATCGAGCTAAATCGTAGTATAAAACCTACATTTCCATAAATGCTTACTTAACAAAGTTTTCACACAATATTTTAATGGAATATTTGGCTTCACATAATAGTATTCGGATTAATTGTAGAATTATTGGATTTCCTTCATTGTGCTACAAAGATAAATTTCAGAAGTTTATTGCTAACGAAGTAACAATTTCAAGTAAAATTCCCGTAATAATCGCAATTCTTGAAAAAAAAAATCACAATTTTATTCGAGCACAAATTAAGAATAAAAATAGAGGATTATAACATTAAAAATATTTAAAAATAAACCCTGAGTTACTTATTTTTTGAAAGATATACTCCAAAACTCAATGTTTTTCACTGAAAGATAAAGTCATTACTGTGCAATTTCTGAAAATTCCAAAACAGTCCGATTGTTAGAAGCCTAGTTCTGGAGTGTTTAGTAGCATACTTATGCAATTTACGAAAAAGTACAAAAATAAGTTACATTTTAGTCCATTTAAGGGTAAAAAAAATTCAGTAAAACATTTAAGATATTTCTTGTTTATAAGTTTTTCACTACAAATATAACCTTAGAAAGTTAACAGTTCTTACACATACATCACAATTGTTTGACAGAATTTCGCAGAAATCCATCAACATTTAAGTTATTTATGAATTGCAGATTTCTCGTATAATTATCAGATATAATTCTTAAACATATTTAAGAAAAAGATACATTCACACTTTATTTCAAAAAAAAATAAACATATGCAATATTCTTACCCAAAATAAAGTTGTTGAATAAGATAAAAATAAACCACCACATGATTTAAAACTCGCTACTCCCTTTTTGCCTGCTACGGAATAAATAAAAACGTTATACTGAGTGATAAATACACAAAAAAAATGATTATTTATATGACACTTTATTAACGGTTTTTTCAAAAGCTACATCGATATATCGATTGCCAATTCATATAGGTTTGTAACATTGTGATTTCAAACAAACAAAAAAGTCGCCGTGGTAGCCTAGTGGCCAAGGTAACGAACTCGTGACTGGCGTGGCATGAATTCAAACCTAGTACCACTAATGATCCACCGAGAAAAAAGGACCGATGCTTGTTATCTCTCTGACGATATGTCTCGTGGTATAGGTATAGACTGAGACCCTTGATTCAAATTAATTGTAAGCTCAAAACCAATTTCTACTCCACTATCCTAGACAACAAGGCGTTTCCTGCTCTGAGACAATTTTACGGGTTAGATTATTATTACTTCCAGGATGACAAGGTCATTGTCCATGCGAGGTCCACCATTAATTGGTACGATGACAATGGGGGGGGGGGAACGACTGAACTAGACTGTCCAGAATCCAGACTTAAACGTTACAGAAAACCTTTGAGAAGAGTTGGGGCCGAATCAAGGAGTGAAGCAACTGTACATAATGAGTGAAAGAACTCGCATGTCATCTCCAAGCGTAATGTCCTAATTGTCAAGGTAACGGACTCGTGGCCGGCGTGTCATGAGTTAGAGCCTAGTACCACTGAAGACTCGCAGTGTAGGGGAGATGCATGTTAAATCTTTCCAGGCTCAAATGTCCTCCTATAGACGTGGTGTGGGAGTTAGGAGAGGGATTTTCCAGCTCAGATGTGTCCTCGTCACTTGACGATAGTTCAAAATTACGAGGTCCGTCGCCAAAAGCCCTCGAGTAATTAAATAGTGTGCGGCGTTATTATTTACCCACTCACTCGATAAAAAGTGTGTAAGTGAACAGTAATATCGCATTTAAAAAACACCAGGACTATTGAAGACGGACCTCTAGAACCTAGGTTAAGTGACAACACATGAAGCTCAACCCACTCTTCTAACTTACACACAACGCCCACGGGAAGTGTTTGAGCAACGACAAATTTAACATGCAGGTCTTTAGAAGTAAGAGAACTCGAACTAGGCTTCTCGACAGCGCAGGTCATGGGTTCATAATCATGACCACTAGTCTACCATGACCTCAAAGAACAGAAGAAAAAGAAACAAAATATATAAACACCACTGTAGCTGAGTCATTTCAAAGTTCATAAACAGCAAAACCTCAGTCAAGTCGTGTGGTGGTGGTAACGTAGTGATTTTGGTCATGAACTTGTGGTCAGCGTGTCAAGAGTTCGAGCCCTGTGCCACTGAAGGCTCGCCGCGTAGAGCGAACTGATGCACGTTAAATGTGTCGACCTAAAATCTTCCCACTGGCATGGTGTGGTAGTTTGGAGAGGAGATTCCAACTCCTGTGTCAACCACGTCACTCAGTTTCAAAATTCCGTGGTCCGTCACCAATGATTTTGTGTTGCTTTACAGTGCGACCATAATATACCGCTACTCTCACTCGCTTTTAATCAATTCACCTGCTCGAACCGGGATTTCATTTATAAATCCTCTCTCATGCAAGGAAGCTGCTGTATCCCAGTGGTCAAAGTAAGGGACTCGTGGCTGGCGTGTCATGAGTTCGAGCCCATACCACTGAACACCCGCTGCGTAGGGGAGCGATGCAAGTTAAATCTGTCGAGAGATCAAACGTCATCCCATTGATGTGGTGCTGTAGTTAAGAAAATGTGTCATCTTGCTTATAGCAATGACATCTGTTTTTACTTAAAGCTAAAAAAAATAATAATATTCCATGGAAATTCATATTTAAAAATAAATATTCATTTTGGAGTCAATTTTATGAAGTTGTTCTATTAAAACAAGCAAAACTTACACTAAAATATCTTTATCTTTATTTTCATTATTTTAAAAACATTCGCATATTAAAAATTGTTCACAGATGAAAGTAAAGGTAACGATTTCTCCGAATTTAAAAATTATCATAAATAAAAAATCGCATGTAAAACATATCAGGATTTAAGAATCGCACATCTATATGCATTTTTAAAAATACTTAAAAATTTCAATATCAGTGTTAAAATTCAATATGAATACGTAAATATATCTGAAATACATTAAACTAACAGAGTTCTTCCTTGAACTTCAATTGTAGACTAAATTTTCTATATTTAGTTTTATCAAAATTAAAGATTTTACTTATGCGGAATCTGTTTTGAAGTTTCGATTTCTCTCTCATTCCCAATCTATCGCAAAATTCTCACACAATTTTTATCTTACCAAAATCCATATGCTCTTCCGAAAACAAGAACTAAAATTTTCGCAAAAATTACACAGATGGTTCACGAAAAGACGTGTCAATTATATAGAGAGAATTTCGATTCACCATTATACTTTCTTTCAAATCTTAAAGAGTTATTGAATTCTTTTTCCAAGTTTTGACACTTCAAGTTAGCGTTTTGACTCATCTTTGAATTTATTCTTGCCACAGAGAGAGCATGTGGACACACAACACCTGTTGGAAACTTTCTTTTTTCCAATAACTATTTTAAATCTAACCCAGTGCTTCGCAAACTTTCAATATTTGCGACCTATTATTAAATCATAATTTTCATCGCGGCTTCCCCTTCCATAAATAACAATACATTGAATTCAATTATACTATACTTTGACGCTAAAGGTACAAAACGACTTTAGCCTCTTAAGTCCCACCGGCGTATATAAACGTCTCGCTCACCCAAAGCGTTAATTGCCCTAGACGTATATATACGTCTTTCCAAAATACGATCTTTTCTGTGCACTGCAATCCATAAAATTATTCCGAAGACTTTGGAATGCATAAAAGGACCTTGACAATGTTTGCGCAGTACTTATTTCAGAGGTTTTGCTTATCATTCCTCCCCTCCCCCAATACATCCTATACTCGTGCCTGCATGGAAAAGGGTGGCATTGGGAAGCAAATCGCGTAACTTTTTATCTGCAGTTAAGGGATTAATTATAAACCATACAAATTACTAAGGTAAATGTTATTTTTTGTATAAAATTTTATAAGTGACAAGAGCCCATGGGGTCGCTGGTAATTATTAAACTTGCTGGTGATAGTATTGTTTAAATTAAGTATGAAATATACTGTACAGTGTTGATACACGTTTATTATTTCAGTGTAAATGTTTATCTTATTTTTTATTATGTCAGAATGCATTTTGATTGTATAATTTCAGCAAATTGATATTTTTTTTAAAAATAATTATTTGTTAACGACTTTTTAATATGCTCGCGCCCCCTAGTTGAGTTATCTCGCCCCCCTAGAGGGGAGCACCCTACAGTTTGAGAAACGTTTATCTCTAACCCAGAGGTTCCCAAACTTTTTTGTCTCATAGACCCCTTGACATGTTTTTCGGTTTAGGGTAGACCCCTGCTTAATTAATATCGAATTTTTGCAAATTTATCAAAAATGTCTTTGACAGCTGGTACTACTACTCCTACTTTAAAAGAATTAAATTTCTAGCTGTAATGAAGTATAGTGTTATTATAAAATTTAAAGAGCACATGTTAATTAACTAAATTAAATCTTTATTGATAAATAAAATAATTAAACAACAAATGATTTTAATGGGAGGAATGAGTCTCTTGCGGACAATATAAAATTTTCAGCATTTGGTATAAATCTTAGTCTGGTTTAAGCCTAAATCTCCTCTGTTTGTGAGATGTCCAGTTTTCTTTCTTCATTTATTTTATTTTTTGCTTTCGAGATTGTGTGGCAACCTCGCTGAAATTCCTTCACACTAGAAAACCAATGAAAAACTTCCTCAAGATATCCCATAAGTCAGGACAAATAACCGGTTTGACTTTTTAAAGCCAAAATTACTCACATCTATTTCTAAACTTTAAGATCTTCGTTAGTGCTTATTACGATCAGTTCCTATTGTAATATGAATTCATTGCCTACTGTGGTATTGCCATAGTCAAAGCATTCTCAAGCCTGGTTTCAAAATCTGAATAAAAGGGATTTAAATGTCGAACGTTGGTCAAAACATTCTGACAGATTGTCTTTGACAAATTTAGAAAATTCGGGACATCCAGTATTATACTTCTTTTAGCTTAAATCAGGAAAGAAAAGCTGAAATGGTTCTTATTTTAATAAAATTTATGCTGTCACCATGTAAATGCAAACTAACCTCATTAAATTTAGTAAATAATTGTTAAACAGGTAAAATTTCATTTCCACTTGATTAATTTTCTTTTAAAATTAAAGTCAAGATCTCGTTTATTGAGAATCACTATCATAGACCCCCACTTAAACCGCATGGACCCCCAAATTAGTTTTTGGCTGACGTGAACCCCTTGGAGGTCGTCATAGACCCCTGTGGGTCTATATAGACCACTTTGGGAATCACTGATCTAACCCATGATGTACTTGAAAGTTTTAGAACTGAATTCTTAAAAGGAAAAGTATTTTAGGAAGCAAAATTTATAATCATAAAACATCTTTTCTAGTGCTTTTTTATACCAAAACACAAAAATATTAAATGAAACTTTTTTTCCAGGAATAGAATTGCACGTAACACCCATTATATACCTCGAACGAAATCAAAATAAAATGATTGATTTCGTGTCAGTATTCATTTACACGGGACACACACACACAAAATTCCGGGTTCTTTTTAAGAAGATCCAAAAAGAATAGTCTAAACATATGGTAGTCTAATCTCCTGTCTTGCATAGAAAATTATTAGACAATTTAAAAATACAGATATAGCTCTGGAATTTCCAGGCATATTTAAAATGATTTAGTGCCTATTCACATAAATTAGCTTATGCCTCACCAAATGGAAGGAGCAGACAGTCATGAAATAGTTCCGAACAGAAGTCGCCTGGGTCTTTTCATGGTCAACTGGCATTGCCTGCTGGAAACTCTCCGAAATCTACACTCTTCTTGCTTCTAGTTGAACTCTAATTGAAGAATGCTGTAGAAGCTACGCTCTTCATTGTGGCTACTTGAATATTGAAAAACGCCTTTTACTTTATTCCTGATCATTGTACGAAAATAAGACTGTTTACTTCGGTATGGCACTTCCTTTTCAGTCTCCTTTGTGTCCGCGTGTGAAAGGAATTCTCTTAATTCACACCAGAAGTGGTGACAGAAGACTAGTTGATTAGCACAAAGTAGCCTCGTATGAAAAAGACATGCGAGTCAATAAAAGGAAAGTTGTATGTGGGTTTTTAGGTAATACGTACCCTTTAATACATTAATTTTTTTTATTAAATTAAATCATTAGGATTATGAAGACAAATTGAAATATAATTCCCTCTACTTATAAATTTAGTTAGGCGTCACCAAATAGGGACGAGATTGATATTTTAAGTTATGATTTAGACTCTTGAATACTACAAAAACAAAATGAAATGCTGAATTAGTAGTAGTCTAGGTTAGGGGTCAGCAACCTATGACACGCGGTATAAATCTTAGTGGCTCTCTACGCCTTTCTACAAATGAGTCGGAGTAAAGTTGATAACTTTGAAATAGAGTGTGTGTGAACATCCTCAGAATTTTGTAAAGGAAAATTACCGAATTATTTAAGAAATCTGGAAGATAACGATAAAAGGATAGCCATTTTTATAACTCTTGCATGTCATTTCTGAAGAAATCTTTGAGGAGGAAATTGTACGCGCTCCGTTTTCCACTTTTGGTTCAGCATATTTACGAGAAAAATCTCATGAAAAGTATTGAGTTTGCAAAGAAGTTGTTTTAACTTTGTGGACTCGAATGAACATTCAGAATCATGTGAAATTATAAAGTCAAATTATATCCCCGATATTGCAATATAAAATTGAGGTGAAGGGACAAAAAGGTTATCATTAAAATGTTTAACTACATTGAAGTAATACTTTTATTTTGCGCGTGTTTATTTCTTATTTTAATAATTAAGTTTAAAAAGATACATAATACAATATATGTACAATTTTAATTTTCTATATACATGTCAAAGAAACTGTTATATTTTATGTATTAACAAAACTGAAATCTTTAAATAGTGCATAATTAATATACAATAAGAATCTAGATTTGTATTTTTGACCTCTATTGCCCAACTCATGCATTGCCGTGGGAGTCAAATTACTTCTGATATTCCCTACTGTGTGGCACCGAATCCCAATATTCCCTACTGTGTGGCACCGAATCCCAATATTCCCTACTGTGTTTTGCGCTTAATCTCAATATTCCTTACAGTGTGGTACCGAATCATTGGTAGATCGGTTTGGCACACCACAACAACAAGGTTGCCGTCCCCTGGTCTAGGTTATAAATTTTGAAAGTGTAATCCAGCTGTGTGGTATAGATCTATATTTATGAATAAACATATCTACCCAAAATGAAACGCTGAATACTTTATTATAAAATTGCGTTTACAGTTAGCACATAAACAAAACTACACAACAATTGTATTGGTGTACATTAAGCAATTCACATGAGTTTAGATGGCAGACTTTCCCCGGGGTATCTCAAGGTTTGTAGAGATGAATGTTTGCTTAGAAACATGAGTGCTTCAAGAGATTTATAATATTGTTGATAATCCCTGCAATCTGCGGTATAGTAACTCGATCTCATTGCTACTTCTTTGTAAATTGTTTGAGAATCCATACCACATGCTACAGCAGTTTGTGTTCCATAGCATTCCATTTCAAACATCTTTAAGCTGTAAATAAAAAAAATGCGAGTTTATAAATGCTCTTCTGAAGTTATATACACAAACAATTAAGCACATCTACAACTCTATACTTTAGAACTGAAGAAACATTTAAACATTTTCTACACAAATAAAGTAATGGTTCAATTCTATTTTTAATCGATTTTATTACATACCAACAAAAGTAGGTTTTAATTTATATTTTGATGTACCATAAAATCAGGCGAATAAAGCTCATCTATACTTTCAAATTGAATTTTTAGGCATACTCGCCGTATAACACGCATCCCCTTTGTTTTACAAAGAAGTCTACCATGTGCAATGCTCTTATGATTTGGAGTCATTTATTCGAGGTATTATTAGAAGCTTTAGAAAAATTACAACCCTTTAAGTTCATAAGGAATGTCAATTATTTTGAATAAATAGTATTTTGATGTATATATATGCAGATGTTCCATTTTTTTTATATATATATTTTTATTTTAAGGCTAGTATTTTTATACCAGGTGTATAACGCGCAACCGTAAATTTCGATCTTATTTTTCGTGTTAAAAGTGCGCGTCATACGCCGGATTTTACGTCAACTACACAATGTCAAGATGGTCATTGTATACATAGGATTTTCATTTAAAGGTATTGAAACACTGGAATTTTCAAACAAAACGCACTTTTGTTTCATTGAATCAAGTAGTCTTGTGGCTCTTATAGTTTCTACGCTACATGGAAGTTTAGTGATAATATATTACACACAATTTGAAAATCCGGAAGTGTGTAGCCATTTTTAAATAATTCAAAATCTATCAGATCACTGGAATTTTAAGTTATTCTAACCTATTACAGAACATATTACAGATTTCTACGAAATATTTTGTAGAGCCGATATTTGTATTAATTTTTCAAAAGAATGTACTAAAATAATTCTTACCTTTGAAATATTTTCCAAGTTATGGCCTGTTGTTTCAATAATAGCTTCAAAAATTTCATTGTACTATTTTTTCATTTTGAAATAATACTTATTCGGCCAGCTTCGAAACTTTTGTATTTTAATAGAATGTTCAAGTAGGATAGATAGTGTAGAAAGTATAAAAATGCATGTAGTTTATTTTAGTAACATTTTTTGTACATGTTTAAAGTAGGTAGAGTAAAAAGTAACAAATAGTTAAAAAGTTGAAATTTTTTTTGTACAACTATAACTGAAAGTTGTACCACAATTTAGATAATTTTAAATATTGCGTATTGAGTATTAATATGTATTAAAATTGATCTTAACAATTCTTTAAAAAGCTACTTACAAAAATCAACGTATATAAATTAAACTGAATGTTAAAAAATTCAACACAAGAAAAGAGTATCTAATTCAAAATGAGCCTCACCCCCTATGAATATTAAAGTGGCTTTTTAATAGTTTCTTGAAAACGCAACGACGAAATTGTAGAGAAAAGTACATTTTACCTTTAATAACCATTTCGATCAAATTCAACGCAAGACAAGGTAGGGAAAATATAGCAGAAACTAAAAAGTATGTTAGAAACTTTAAAAAAACAGCAGTTTTAATCAAAATCATTTCTCTTCAACGAATGAACAGAACAAGGGTATTTGTTAATGTACAGGGTGTTTCATACTGAATGGACAAAAAGAATAGCGCAGTGTGACTGCCGTAATGGATTTATTCAGCTGAAACAAATTTATTCTGCAACTACAATTATACAAGTTTTATTTGGCAACCGGGAAAAATTATCGAATGATGAACTCTCCACTAGAGGCGCTGTCAAACAAAATGTTGTCCATGCAGGAGAAAGAGCGTACTGCGTTTTCGAATATGCCAAAACCTCCTCGGTAACTGTTGTGCAAAGGCATTTTCGCACGAAATTTCGTAAAGAACCACCGCATCGGCATGACATAAGCAGGTGAGTGAAGCAGTTCCAGGATCCCAGCTGCCAATGCAATAACAAAAGCCCAAGACGAAAAGAAACAAAACCCAAAGTGGTTGAAAGAATTCGCGATTCGTTTTTACGGAGTCCCTCAAAATCAACGCGACGTGCAGGTGCAGAACTGGTTGTCCCTCACACAACGGTGTGGCTTGTTTTACGGAAGCATCTCCAATTCACAAGCCGTACAGATATCGGATGGTCCAGGCTTTAAAACCTACTGACAAACCGTTGCGTAAGAATTTGTGTGAAATTTCAAGAAAGGCTCGACGTGAATGGTTTCTGTGATTTTTTTCTCTGGGGTTTCGTTTAAGACAAGGTGTTTGTGTGTCCACTTCATCAGGACTTAGAGGAACTGAAAAAGCGGATAGCTGCAGTGTTGAACTCCATCACAGGGGATATGCTATCACGAGTGTGGCAGGATCTTGATTACCGTGTAGACATTTGTCGTGTCACAGGCGTTCAATATGTGCCCCTCCGGTAGGAACTTCAATAAATGTAGTTTTGAGGTAAATTTAAATTTTCTAAATATATTAATTACAACGTTCACAATCATGCTTTCTTTTGTCCCATTCAATATGAAACACCCTATACTTCGTATTTGTGTACCATCGTTGATGGCAGGGAAGACTCCAAGCTAGCAACTAGATCTGTTAAAATCCATGCGCCATGCAGCGGTTATAAGCCCAATTTCATTCAGTTGGGGGAAAAGTCCTATTGCTCGGGGTATTATTTCGATGTAACCAGGGCATTGTTTCTGATCGTGGTCACAAAATACTTTAAGTGCGTTGAACTTATGAAGACTTGACCAGTTAATTGTGGCGTGACACATAACACTCAACTATGTATCACGGAGATCTAGCAATGACGAGCATAATGGTCAGAGTGTCACAATAAAAACGGATAATTTTTTTATAAAATTGCCTTAGGTTTCTCCAGAAGTTGGTCACTGGGTCCGAAAGTAATATAAAGTACTATAACTATAAGTTAATTTAGCTCATTCACGGGTTAACGAGGCCTACGATCCTTCCAAATGTAACTTTTTTTTATCAATATCTTTGAATTTAGTGACCATCAAATTTCCCGGGCTGAGAGACCCCTCCCCCCCACATACTGGTTTACTTCCTTCTTTACTGATAATGTCTAGGCAGGTAAAAAATAGTTTAAGAAAATTCTGGAGTAGATGCTGTAGGGCAGTGTTTCTCAAACTGAGAGGCGCGCCCCCTAGGGGAGTGTGGTAACCCTACGAAGGGGGTGCGAGCCTATTGGGAAGTAAAAACAAAAGATTTAAAAAATTATTAATTTACACAAATAAAATATATTCGAACAAAAAAATAAAACATTTACACCGATATAAATCACTTATAAATATATCAGTACTGTGCAAAGTATTTTATAATTAATTTAAGAACCAAGTTAAAAATACCACAAGTTAACTACTAAGTTAAGAACAAGCTTAATAATTACCGGCGATTCCATTCGCTTTTCATACAGAAAATTATATTCAACAATTAACACTTATTTTGATAATTTGTTCGGTTTATAATTAATCCCTTAAATGTAGATTAAAAATTACGTGATTCGATCCCAATTCCACCGTTTTTAACACGTGTTTATTGGAGGGCAGGGCGGTAGAAAAGAAATAAGCAAATCCTGTAAAATAAGTAAATCTGTCGTAAGCTCTATCAAGGTCCTTTTTTGCATTCCAAAGACTTCGGAATAATTTTATGGATAGCAGTGCACAGAGAAGATCGTACATAAAGGGCAATTAACGCACTGGCTGAGTGCGAGACGTTTATATACGCCGGTGGCCCTTAAGAGGCACAAGTCCTATTGTAGGTTTAGCGTCAAAGTATATTTTTATTGAATTCAATTCATTGTTATTGTAAGAGGGGGAGCGATGAAAATTGATTGAATATTGGGTCGCAAATATTAAAAGTTTGAGAAGCACTGCTGTAGGTGATCAAAATCCTTTTGCCAGAAAGCATCTTTACCTTTTCCACCCAATAAAATAACCTCTTTAGGTAGCTCAGCATTGAACTATTACTCTAATGTCAGCACGTGGTCCTAACATCAAACAACTGGAATTTACATCACTCGACAGCTAGGTAACTTCTGTCCAGTAGCTATCAAAGGGCTCAGAGCCTGGTTAGCGTCACGCATTTTCCCCATGGCTGACCACTTCTGAATAAATCATAAATAAATTCACCTTTCCCCTTTTAGGCTAACCTCTGAAATTATCAACGCATATAAATTCATCATGTCAACTTGTACGGCTGTTTCAGCCGATGCGTATTTTTTCCCCTCCAAACTGGCCTCAAAATGTTCCTATATTCTATACATCTTTACATTTTAGAATCTGATTTGTTATATCAAAAATTATAATTTAAATAGCTAATGGTCGCTACTTTTAACGCGTAGGGAATATACTAGTCATGATACAAAATCACGTAACTAGTCCCATGACGAGTCTATTCGTCAATCACTGTTAACTTGTTAAAGGTTACGAGACATTTTGAGTATTAAAGTCATAAATTGGCACTATGGGTTCATTTAGATAAATAATTTGTCGTTAAGAAATTAAATTTAATGAAATCTCCTTAGGCTGTAAAATTTAATTTGTACCAGTCAGATAATATTAGAATAGAAACAAGATCTTTCACTAGCTCTTAAAACTTAAGAGCCATGACATTTTAGATACATTTATCTGAATTCACATGCCCGTTAAATCGAGACTCCTAAAGTAGTTACCTTTAAATCTGCATACTATAATGTTCGAATTAACACCAATGGGGAAAAGGGAACTTTCTAACCCCTTATTTTTTACCATTAGATACCCTAAATAGACTAAAATTTTTTTATATTAATACGAAGTATTTCTTCCTCTAGCAGAAATGCCCCTTTTGAACTCGCCTTGGCATTGACTTCACTAGAGTAGCACACATGTTCTTTATTTCATCAACTTGGAAACCTTTTTTAACATTTGCTCTGTTGTCGTGCGATTCATCTTAGCGAAACGATTCTTGAGAATATGCCATCAGTTTTGAATAGGGTTTCTGTCTAGGGATTTTTCAAGCATTATCACTCATTTTCCGCGTAAAAGTATAAACCAATTTCGAATTGAGACAAGGAGCCAAGTCATGTTGAAATGTACCTTCAAATGTTTCCATGAATATGGAATAATCCTATTACATAGTATTTCTATATGATTGAGAAAATTCATGATGTATTTAAGAGGAACCAAGCTTCCAGGGCCATTTGTTGCGAAAAAAACTCGCAATATTTGCTTAGAAGATGTTTTACAATCTGTTGGATATGGTCTGGTTACAAAGTTTCAACTTCACTTCGTCTAACTACACTTTATTTGTTTCCTTGCACAGAAAAATGTTTCATCACTCAAAACCTCCTTCCAGTCGTTAAGAGTGCATGATCAGTATTTTATGGCCCATGCTTTTTCCTCAGTCTATTATTGCCTTCAGGCAGTGCTTCTCAAACTCTGAATATTCGCGATCCAATGTTCAGTCATAATTTTCATCACCCCCCCCCTCCATACAATAATGTATTGAATTCAATACTACTATACGACGCATCTAAACGTCTGGCTAACATAAACGATAATTGTCAAGAACGTATATAGTATACGTCTTTCCGAAGTACGATCTTTTCTGTGCACTGCTATCCATAAAATTGTTTCGAAGGCTTTGGAATTGCAACAAAAGGGCCTCGACAGTGTTTGTGAAGGATTTACTTATTTCACAGGATTTGCTTATTTATTCCTATTCTCATCCCCCCATACATCACAAACGTGCGCCTACGTGGAAAACCGTGGCATTGGGAAACCCGATTTGCGTAACTTTTAACTCGCAATTATGGTATTAATTATAAACCGTACAAATTATCAAGATAAATATTAATTTTTGAGTATCACTTTTTATACGACAATCACATACATTGCGTCACTGTTAATTTAAGCTTGTTTTTAACTTAGAGCTGTTAAAATAATGATAAATACACTGCAGTACTGACACATTAGTGTATTATATCAGTGTAAATGCGTATTTTGTTTATTATATCAGAATGTATTTTGTTCGCTTACTTTTTCATAAATAAATTTCTTAAATAATCCTTTTGTTTTTGCCTTTTCAATATCGCTCGCCCCCCCTCGTAGAGTTATCACGCCCCACATTGAGAAACACTGCCTTAAGGCACCTTCCAGAAGCATTTTCCGTGCATTTGAGGTATTCACTTTAACACCATTATTAAATCCCTGCAAAGGTCTATGCTCGTCTTTCTTGGACTTGTTTTGCCATTTCTTTTTATAATTTTATCAACTCCTGAATTAGTTTTGCGTTTGTGCCCACATGTTTCTTTTTGGAGACAATTATCCAGAATTTTGAAGTGGTCTTGAAATTTATGAAACAGTTCGATCACACCAAATGCCATAGCTATATATATCTCGGTCAAATAAGTATCATTGTGAGAGGTTTATTTTATTATAGAACGGTTCCTCGCTCGAGTAATATCCATCTTTGAACAAGTAATACGTGTCATACATAATGCAAAATTGGAATTACCAGCTATCCCACTGAAATGCTCACAGCCGAGTACCTGATACATTAAAATGAATAAATTATAGTCAAAGTCGATCTGTTACACTACCTAAAGGCAGATTTAATGAATTTGGGGAGGTTCGGGACTTCCCTAGTAATGACATTGCAACTAAAACAAGAAAAACATGCTTGTCCCATTTATACAATTCGAACAGTAATTTTTCTACTGCGTTGTACTACGGTAAATTATTTAAGTACGAAAACCAAGTGCCATTGAAAACCTCTAAATTATCAGGAAAAAACTTAAGAAATCCTTCGATATTTCCTAGAATAAAATAGCACGACTAGTCTAAAAAGTAGCCTATTAAAGGAAATAATTTATATATAATCTAGTATTTGCTTAATTTGTTGCAAAGCTTTCAGTTAACCAAGCTGAGGGACAAGTGCTCATTAATGCACATAAAATGTATATATATGATCTACAGAAAATTCTGCAAGAGCTAATAAAAGTGCGGAATTTCATAAAGCCCTAAAATTAAAAAAAGTGCTTGAACATTCTGGGAGCACGTCATCCCAAGTTTACTGAACAGAGCAAAACTGAATGAGAGATAACTTATACAATCACAGAATCTATGCTCAAACTAGACAAGCCCTTGATCTGAAGCATAGATGAAAATTAAATTGTATATCAGCAATCATTTCCACTAAAAATAAATTGGAAATACTATTGAAAGCAAATTAGGCCACATATTGGTCTTGAAATCATTTAAGGGATTCCGAAAAAAAGATGGTTTAAAAGATCAAAATGTTTTAAGAAGCCAGCATGTGCTATCCTATGTTCTCATTGAATATTGTATATTAGATTAGAAGCAATACGCGAGAATTAGTTGCGATGGTCATCGTAATTTTGACCCGTCAAGTAACTAAAACTACGCCAATACTAGCACTTCATTCTCTACACCTAGCCAACTAGAGGCCAAGCTTCAATTTAGTGCGCCTGAACTCTACTATACTGGTAGCATTAAGAATATCAAAAACTTAATAGGAACGCAAGGCACACGATAAGATTTGATTGCAAGAGAGCAGAAATAATGTAAATATTTTAACTGCTAGAATTTTTTAGACGATGCCCCCTCCCTATATATATATCGTTTCTCTCTACGCTTGAATAAACAGACCGAAACATTGGAATTTTTAACCTCTTAACTACCGATTAAAAGATATGCAATTCTCTCCCCACTATCGCCATTTTCACTGAAGAGCACGTAAACTGTATTGCGGGGGGAAGGCACAAATACGTATTGCACATCCTTTCCAAACACTCTTATGGTCATTTTATTGCATTCCAAAGCTTTTGAAATAATTTTACTGATAGCATCACGAAGAAAATCTTATTTTGGAAGGACGTATATAAACGTCCGAAGCACTCAACGCACCGGTCGAGAGAGAAAATATATACGCTGGTGGCAGTTAAGAAATTAAGTCACCATTCATTTCTTTTACAAACCAAAAACTTTACGTAAATTTCGATGTATAACCTTTCTAGTTTGAAACAGAAGTAAATAAATTATCATTGGGTAGTGCGTCCAGTATATGTCATTTGAACATTCAACGCCGCATTTCATAAACAAATACATGAACATTTCATTTTATCTGGATACAAAATGAAGCAAGAAACAGTTAAGCAGTTGTTGACAAGATTTGGAAGCAGGGAAGCAGTGGCAAATTTAAATAGCAAATCATGTGTTACCTAAAAATAAACTTTCGTAAATCAATCGAATCCTTGAGAAATCAAACATGTTGCACAAAATTACACTCTTCTTTAACCAGTTAACCGTTTGACGACTATACTCACCATGGGGATGTTACATGATTTTGTGTCATGACCAGTATACTCTCGTGCATAAGTAGTAACCATTGGCTATGTAAATTGTAGTTTTCTTAGAATAACGAAACATTCTCAAATTACAAGACGTTTGGAATATTTTGAGACCAGGTTGATGCAACACAATTAAAATATAAACAATTTAAGATTAAATCATACGGCCCCCTAAGCACTGGATGAAACAGCCCATTCAAGTTCACATAATGAATTTATGTGTGATGGTAATGCTTTAGATGTTAGCCTAAAAAGGGACAAAGGCAAAAGTCGAAGAGTTTATAAGTAATAGGATTCCTTCCATGGGACAAATGCGAGACGCTGACCATACGGCGAGTCCATTGATAGCTGTTGGCCTGATGTTACCTAGACATCGAGAGATATAAATGCCTATTGTTTGACGTTAGAACCATGTGCTGACGTTATAGTATAGTAATGGCCCAATGTCGTGCTATCTATAGAACAGTTATTTTATTGGGATGGTAAAGGTAAAGATGTTTTCTGGCAAAAGGATTTTGATCACCCTACAGCAGGGGTGGGCAAACTTTTCCAGGCTTCGGGCTACTTCTAAATTTCTTAAGGTGTTGCGCTCCACCCAGAAACGTAGGTGTATTGTGAGCTAAAAATATGAAATACAGTCAGACCTCCGTTTTACGAATTTCCCTATTTCGCGAACTTTTTCCTGGGACCAAGAACATTTTGCGATTCTATTCGTAAAATAGCCACCAAATAGCCAAGTGCATTTTCTATTCAACGAAATTTTTTCTTATTTGATTTTTTTCCCTGCGTATTTTTTAAATACCGTATTTACTTGGTTAATGCTACTGAAATTCGAAGGGGAAAATTTTTTGGATGGGGTATTTAGAGCAATTACAGCTTCATACATGTATTTAAAGGTTTTAATACATAAAATGACTACCGTAAAATCCAGCGTGGTAGGGTTCGATAGCTCTAATTAAGACCACAAAAGGTGTGGCAGTACTATAAATGTATTGAACTGGCTATGAGCAGACTTTGAGTTATGTGTAACTTATCTACTCAAGCAAAAAGAGCGCGGACTGTATACTTTAAATAATGATGGTTTATTGAGCGACGGTTGGTACGTCCGCTCCCTGGGTTGGTTACATGCATACTGACAAAAATGTAAACAAAGAGGACTACTAGCGCCCTCTGCACATGCGGGTCGTAACACAGCGTATAACGCGCACCTATACTTTGAACCTTCAATTTTTAGGTATATTCGCCGTATCCCCATTTTTGCGAAGAAACTTGAAGTATAAATGTACAATTTTATGTTTTTAAGTCATTTATTCGAGTTATTATTCCAAGTTGTAGGGAAAAAAATAGAATACTTCTAGAGCTACAACCCTTTACGTTCATAAAGAAGGTCTCTTAAATAAACAGTATTTTGATATATGTAGAAACCTAATTTTTTTCTGCTTTTTTTAAGCTGTTAATTTTATACTCTGCGTATAACGCGAACCCGTAAATTTCGATCGTATTTTTTGTCTCCAAAGTGCACGTTATGTGCCGTATTTTACGGTAATTATCAACTTCTCTTTAGTTTCTCTTTAATTTACTTTAATTTCATAAAGTTGTATATCAATAAACCGCATTTTAGACTGTTTTTCAATCAATTTTCCACAAAATCTTATTCAGAATTTGGGATGCGGACGAGATTCGAATTTATACGGTGTATTTCTAGACCTTCGTATGATGGAATGATTCGTAGGTCTTATTGAAGGCGGTCACTCTAAAATGTCTTGGCGATCCACCAGTCGATCGCGATCGATTTAATGTCTAACCCGGCTTTACAACATCTACTTTAGAACTTAGTGTCAAGACAAGTAGAACATATTGTGTAAAAATCAAGTATTACAGTGTGCTTAGTTTTCTAAGACCAGGGATTTCGAAGGTCACCAAAATTCATAGATATCCATAAATATTTACGGTCTAAAGGCCAGTCCCCTCATGAACCCATGATCAAGCTAAATTACTTGGTAGGCCCGTACGTATACCCTACCCCTCTTCCGTACGATGAGCATTAGTAATAAAATTGCCAGTGT